>JAEAOA010000568.1:4305000-4315010 GCA_016746295.1 Potamilus streckersoni
AAAGTCTCTCCTGTATACATTCGTGTGTTTATAAGCTTGTTATCACTCTAAGGATTATATATATATATATATATATATATATATATATATATATATATATATATATATATATATATATATATATATATATATATATATATATATATATATATATACACACACGATGTAATTTTTATCAGCCAAGATCTCGAAAGAATATAATACTGAGATTCATGATATATGAATGAACTGATCTTCAGTCTGATTAGCTGAATTTGTCAACAATCTTGCGACTATTTCTGGTGAGATATTCATAAAAAAGTCTTATATCAAGAAGGTGATGGCTAAGTTTGATTGTGAGCAAGATTTACGCATATTGATGTGGTAATATTGTTTCTGCTTGACTGAGCTTCATACCACCCTAGACCTAAAATCAATCCACTTTTAGCTCCCATTTAGTAAATAAGCTTAAAACATGATGGTCCTAGACGCTTTATGCGACCGTTCAATTGGCCTAGTGGTTAGAGCGTCCTACTCGGATGCGGAAGTTTCAACCCCTGCCGAGTCATACCAAACACTTATAAAAATGTTATTAACAGCTGTCTTCTTGTTGTTGTTGTTGTTGTTGTTGTTGTTGTTGTTGTTGTTGGGCTTAACTCCATTTTTCAGCACTCGATATTTATGCTTATTCGTGGCGGATAAGCATAAAGAGGTTAGTGTTAGAACTGATCGGCCTGGTGTCAGGATAATGTGATTGGGTGGGACATCATGCCACATGTCTGCGGCATGATGCACCAGTTTTTATAAACTTGTCACACTGCAGACATTGTAGAGATATGACTGAAATTTTTTTAAAGCTACGTTAAAAATCTAAATCACACACAGACACACACACTCGTACAGAGAGAGAGAGAGAGAGAGAGAGAGAGAGAGAGAGAGAGAGAGAGAGAGAGAGAGAGAGAGAGAGAGAGAGAGAGAGAGAGAGAGGGTTTATGCAATAAGAATGATCTGTATCGTGCATCTGTGTGGCTGAATTTTGTAACGTCTCTGGGGAATTATACATCATCCGATTTCGATGAAACTTTTAAAATTGCTTGATTGGATTTCATTATGAGCCATGATCTTAGGATTTAATATAGGGAATCAATGCTAAGAGAAAATCGACGTGATATAAAACGTAGGAGATAGTTTACATGCGGTTGCCACAATGCCACATGTTACGACTCTATGGTGATAAATTTAGTAAAGGAAAGAAAGAAAATCATAAAATTTTGTAAAACTTAACAAATAGTTTAATTATCAAAGTTATATATAAAAATGTGGGATGAATTTACAGTATTATGAAGTGAATCAAACTAATTTTAAATATTCTATCAAAGTAAAAAAGAATGAAAAGTTCCGTATAAATTTCAGAACCGGAAATGTACTGGTCCACAAAGAATCGTGACGTTGTCAGAATGACATTGTCAAGAACTCAATTAACTAATTCACAATAGTTCCAGAATAATATTATACTTAAAAGAAAGCACTTTGTTCACTGTACAGTCCAAACGAATGGTTTTCCTCCTAAATAGCACATAAGCACAACATAAAACACGTCTGCAGATTTCACGTTATAACAATAACACAGAAAATAAAAATGACTCCAAAAATAGGAAAAAAAAAAAGAAAACGTAAAGAATACCAAACACTTCTATGCTAAGGCTTCGGGTAAAAATAAAGTTAGAGAGGTGGGGCCTCCATGAATGGTCTGAAAAGATCAGACGAGGAACACCCCATCACCCCCAAAAAATTAAAGTGATACATTGAATCTAGACAACAAATGTGGTTAGATAACAATAGCATTATTACATATTTCAACAGCAATGACCAAGGCGATGAGACGCTGCATGGTTGATTTAAACTGTTTTTTTTTTGTGTTATTAGAAGTGGCCAAAGAAATACCTAAATATCAATACAGAGGATAGAGCAACAAGTTTATGCTTATTTCGAGATCTCCTTTCACTAATATCAATCTGATTAATGACGGTAGGGGAATGCAAAACATTGGGAGAAAAAGCTACTGAGATACTAAAATAAAATTGAATATACAATATTGTAACATTGTCAAACAGTTTGCATTTATAGCCAACAAATTACTATAGACTTAAAAGATACAATATAAAAATGATGGTTTCCTCAAACAGGTAGATATTTTTAAAAATAAAACTTGAATAAATTGTGTTTTCATATTATTCAAGTGGATTCCTTTCGTATCTTGTTTCATCAAACAATCGTAGTAAATCGTCATGCTTGCAATATCGATAACATAGATTCGTTCTGATTCGATAACATAGCATATATTCTTTCTGATCTGATACTTGACCTGGACTAACCTAGCAACTGTTGGTATTGTTTTGGGTTTAACGCCATTTCTCAGCGCAAGATAGGCTATACATGGTGGTCAGTATTATTGTTGCAAGAAAACCTCTGGAAATCCCCGGTAAGATACACCGACCAAGGAAAGCTACTGACAGCTTTCTCACATACACACTTCACATACACACTGAGCGCGAGAACGAAAACCACGGGGACAAAGGTGAGATGAGAGTGAGTTGTACAGCGAGCGCATTAGACCACTCTGCCAACTGTGGCTGCAAGCTAGAGTGTATGCTAGAGTGTATGTAATGAATTTTTCTTTCGTCTGTTTGTGTCATTCTTTCTGTTAATCGCTCTATCAATTTCTTTTTCTTTTTTCTTTTTTAATTTTTAAATTATGTTCATAGAAGATAAAGCGGCATCCGTATGTCCGGTGGCATTTTTTATACATGTCATTACCATATGTAATACGCGTTTTAATATCAAATTCAGGATAAATAACACCACATACGTTATTTTCGTTAAATATGCAACAGCTCAGATTAAAAGATATGCAAGAAAAGAATTTAAATTGCATTATTTGCCTTGAGGAAGGAAGTAATTTAGAAAAAGCAGCATACATCTCGTTGCAAAACATCAGCTAACTGTAAAATCTAATAATGAGTCACAATACAATTCGAATTCATGTCAATTACGTCTGATATCGTATATAAAATCTCACCAGTTTCAAACAGGTGCAAAAGTGATATCACTGGTTCGAATCTCTGTAGAGTACGAGTTAAAAATTCTCTAACCTATATGATAGTATTATTTGTATTTTAAATATCAATTCTGTCTAGTATTACCGAGCTTTCTCCCGTAGAATCCAAGGCGAGCGCTTTGCAGTCTGCTTGGTATATATTTGTAATTCTTTACAATTAATCAAATATACCTTGATTTCTTTGGTAGAAATCCGGAAGAACTGTGTAGATACATGAATATTAATTACTAGGTCGCCATGTGAGTGTCTCGTACGCACGAGTGCATATAACACCGACTAAATACAAATAAGGCATGTTATACACAACATATTATATTAGCTATGTTATGATAGTTATGTATAATCTAGCCTGGAAGTTATAGATACATTCTGTTGCCCAACAAAGATTTTTGATTGGTCCGTCTGCGATATTAAACAAACACACACGAGAGTTATGTATTGAGTCGAAATTTTAGGCGTAATGTTTTTCTAGAACATATAGGCAGTGCCAGCTTTAGGACAAATGAGCCCTATGCTAGTTAAGTTTTGAGGCCTCTTACTTGGGCCCTGAAGGAGGTAGGCCCGGTAGACCTACACAGGTAGTTAGGCATATATACTCAGGAAATTTAGAAGTAGTTAAAATAGCCAAAGATTTTAGAAAAATTCATCGTAATTTTTTTTTGGGGGGGGATGAGGGAATAAAAATATGGGTCCTGGCCAACATGAGCTTAAGCACACCTAAACACGATGGTAAATCCCGTACTACATAAAGGCTTTCTTTCATCTAAGAACTCTAATTCCCTAAACAACGATTTGTCAGCTCTCCAATTATCTGAATAATGTACAGGCGTTCGTCTGTCTATGCAACAAATTCCCAAAGAAAAAATATATGGTAAGACTTATTTTGATGCTGCCAGCTTTGTTTCGTTTCCATTTTCTAGCCTGAATTTTTTTTTGGGGAGGGGGGTAAGGGGAAGGGTGGGGTGGTGGTGGTGAAAAATTGCAACTCGCTGACCATAGTGGAAAATATCATTCTCAAGAAGTACTCAATGGTACCCGACGTCGTTATTTTTGTTGCAGAGGAAAGATATCGTACACTTCTACATAAATAATGTCAGGACCACACACACACGCGCATGCGCGCGCACACACAATCTGAGTGCTCTCGTTGGTTCACAAAATAGCAGTGTGCAAAATTTTTTAATCTATATATGATCGAATGGGACTGATTTGTATGCATCTTGAAATCTTCCTAGCTGAACTGTTATCAGTGTTTGCATATTATGATCATGCCCGATGCTATTAAATGATAAAATCGACCAATCGTTTACGTTTGAGAGTTTTAATGTGAATGAGTCAAGCTACTTTATATACAGATATAACTAAAGAACGAAAATTGCTAGATGACAGTAGCAGTTCACTTTAGAATAACTGTCATTCGGTTTGCATGAGACGAACGCAGAGGTAATATTTGAATCCATTCTGCAAAATCATGGTGTCTTGGCTAGTACGAATTCTAGCCAAGTTGTATCGCTTCCGTAAATTACGAATATTAATTTATGGACTTCTAAGCACTCCTCTAGTGTTGATAATTCTAACAGAAGGAAATCTAGGTAAGTACCATTACTTATTCAGAAAAGCATACGATCTGATTGCCAAATCAAGACCATGAACAAAAAATATTTTCTTAAAAATCAAAATCTCTCTATCCTCTACCACCTTCTCATGAATGAAATGAAATAATAATTTTTAAAATTTAATTATTCATATTATTTATTGTTTATTTCCTTTTATTTTCCATCTCTAATTCATTAATTCCTTATCCATTTCTCTTGCTTCTTTTTGGCTGTAGAGTTTGTAAAGACGGATGGATGGATGGATGGATTAATATGATGAATAGATGGACCGATACATGCTTAACTGGTTTTCTTAATTTCCTCTTCAAAAGAGATTGCATTCATTTATTTTCATATTAAATATTAGTAACAGGAGCATCAAAAGCGACATTAATAAATACACAACACACTTAGGAATGATTGTCATTCGTCCTCTGCATTAACCTTTAACTTTATGTTCTGTCTCGATTTAATTAGTATGATGGCCTGTATCTAAAGCAAAAGTATGCAAATATATGTAAGGGGTACATCAATACCCTAAAACTCAAAATTTTTATTGAAAACGCACATATAATAACACGAGAGCGAAAACTCAAGAAAAAATATAAAAGAAACAACGATCAAAAAATAACATGCCAAAGAAAATGAAAACATCGTTTAAAGAATTGGAATTATTTACAGTTTCTAGCATGTTTAAATTGAATTATCTAGTTGGCTCTCCCTCGAAAAATTAGGAATCTTGTGAATAATATATATGGTAGTCAAAACGTAAGGCGGTCCATTAACCAAATACAATGTACAAGCATAACGTCATATATCATTTTCAAGTTCATTTGTTCTTCTGTATACTGATCTAACCCTTCTTCCGCCAGACACGTGAATTTTCACTGTCAGGTCAGCCATTCAGTCAAGGTTTTCAATCTATTATCCAGCAAGGTGTAAAATAGACTGTCAGGGTCCTGACAGGAAAGACATTGTTAGTCTAATATGTCTATTAATTAATTATATACCTGTTCAAATATGATATTGTGCTGATTGCTTGCAGCATTATTTTCTTTAAAAATATGACAATATTGATTTCATCAGCATTGTATCTGTCTCCACTTTGATACATAAACATGGAGGTTGCAAAACAAATTTCCCATGCCATTAAATGATGAGAATAGCAAACCGTTTGATCTCCTAGTCGAACACATGGGATGCTTAAGGTACCAACATGTATTCCACATTTTGTTGATACCGATAAAGATATTAGGCAAGTTATCATTACTAAGAACAGACACGCTGATAGCGTCCTTCCTTGTCCTACCCTTTGGTTTACTGAGTATGGTTTCGAATGTTGTCCGTTGAGCAGAATGAGGGCCATAACATCTCAAAAATATTTACGAATATATTTCCACACACTTTTATTTTAACTCCAAGAGAGAAATGCTAACAGAAAAGATCATCATGTTATACTGTATTGAAGGCCTTCGCAATATCCAGGAATGCAGCATACACTTTAGAGTGACTTTCAAAATCGTGGGCTACTACCTCTTTTATAATAAAATTTGCAGTAATGTTACTACATTCGTTTCGAAATTCCTGTTGTAAGAGGTGAGAAGCATTAATCCTTTTACTAAATGGAGTAGGTTTTTTAACGGTAATTTTCAATACCTTCTAAAAAGGGAACGTTTGAGGTTTGAGGTGCCACTACAATAATTCATGTGAAGTCTTTTTCCACCTTTATATAAAACACCATTAAAAATTATCGCAATAAGTATCCAAGGAAACGGTGATACACAATATTACTAAAAGAATAATGATTATAGATAACATGTTCTGCATATATTTTAAATTGACCACATATTTTTTTCAGCTCTTTCACACTCATCTTCAATGTCATTTTTCATTATGTAACCACATAAAGTGTTGTCTGTTCCTTTTACAATATCGGATATCTATTATCCTTCATGGTGTTCAATAATTCTCCCACAGAATATCCGATAAAATGATCATCTGGTTTTTCATTTCCTAGTGTCAAACGAAGACGCCAGGCGTTACGAATCAAACGAGTTTCCAAATATCACAAGTATACATTTTGAAACAGAGGATAAGATTTTTCTTTCTATTAAATACTCTTATACAAAAGTGCCATGCTGATTTCAAGTTTCAAGACCATTATCACGTATCGCGTCATATTTTTTTCTTCACAAAAATAAGTAACAAATTTTCTTTGCATGCATTGAATAAATAAATTTCCATGATTACGAAATTTACAAATTTTGATTACAAATTTCAGGAAACCTATATCGTAAAAATTATTCGGACAATAAAATTCAAAGTAAATTCACCTTTGATACTTGATTGGTACATACTTGATCAATCATTACAGGGACGCTCACCAATTATGAACTTTTGATAGACTGACGTATGTAAAGTGAAGTTATCTGAATTTGAAACATCCACATTGGAGAGATTTTATGAGTGCCTCTATGCTAGTATTATGTAATGTAGCTGAGACTACTTTGGATATTGTAATTGTGGAAATTGTACATGATCTAAGTATATTGCTAGCTAAAATGACTGCTCCATTGTGTTCAAATATCAGCCTGAATTATCTAAAGTACACCATGTTTGGCAGCTATTATAGTAGGGAAAATGAATTTTGCCAGACTGGACGATACAATTTCTGAAAGTACAATGAAAGAATTACCAGATATAAAAAAATGTTAAAAACGTTATCTGCTCTTTTTGTTAAATTTACCTTTGAAGTTCAGGAAACGAAATGACCAAGTGGAGCAAGCAGATTTTTGAAATACACACATCTGGAAGCCAAGCTGTATACTGTATAACTTGTATTACACCCATCAATCATACACCGAAACAAGATAATTTAAGGTTCTTTTAATAATATCTAAAATATGCAAGGTCTTTTTTAAATAGCTAGTATAACCAGTGAAGAACACTGGAGACATTTTTTTCTTCAAAATTCTAGCTCTATGCAAATTAAGAAATTGTAAAGCGACAATTATACCGGATGTAATAAAATTCATCGAACGTTGAAAAGCGCAGGATATCGTTTCATCCCGAACGACAATGATTTTATATTAGTAAAGTACATCTATAATTACGAATACTGAAATTTCCTCTGCTCTCTCTCTCTGTAAGTGGAATTTTATATAGTCCTTTTTTCCAATTCTGTCAATGCAGTCATCAATTATTAGTATTGGAAACAAATCTGTCTTGATGACACTGTTTACTTTTTGTAATCAGTACACATAGGAAAAGTATTATATGGTTTCGGCACTAGATTGCACGGTAACCTCCAGTTGCTTCGCATAATCACCAACAAATGATACAGAATCGGCGTGAATGGTTCATAATTCTCAATAATAAAATCAGGGTGGTATTTCCTAGACCTAACAAATGTCTCTTTTAATACATGGCCGTGACCATAACATTTTAGAAAAAAAAAGCATTTGAAAATCTCTGTCTATATTCTGATGCCTAAATTTCAATTTATAACAATCAGAAATAACATACCATACTACTTCTTCTTCTTCTTCTTCTTCTTCTTCTTCTTCTTCTTCTTCTTCTTCTTCTTCTTCTTCTTCTTCTTCTTCTACTACTACTACTACTACTACTACCTTGGGTGGCAATGTGGCCTAAGGCTCTTGCCTTTACCAATCACTGTCATCTCACTTCTGTCACCGTGGGTTCGGATACCAGGATCGGCCAGTGTAGGTATGTAAAAAATGTTGTCTGTAGCTTCCATTGGGTTGGTGGGTCTTACTGAGGTTTTTGCAGGTTCATTCTCCTCCAGTTATACAGACCTACGTGTAGTTATACTAATCGTAGTGGTCCAATCTTGCTGCTGCCTCTTCAATTACTGCTTAGCTTGCGCTGAGAAATGGCATTAGACCCAAAATAAGAACAGCCACTAAAACAACAACTGCTACTACTGCTGCTACTACTACTACTACTACTACCACTACTACTACTACTACTACTACTACTACTACTACTACTAATAATAGAAGGCAAAATTTTAGGAATTATGCATAAATACTGGGATTGTTTCAATTACTGTTCTCATCCATATTCAAAATTTTGATACATTTTTATCTTTATGATGCAAGACTAAAAACAAAATCATAAGATTAAAATAACATTTTGAACTTAACATCATTATACAATATAAATCATTTAAACCATATCAAATTTTTACTTCATCTGACCCTTCTCTCTCTCTCTCTCTCTCTCTCTCTCTCTCTCTCTCTCTCTCTCTCTCTCTCTCTCTCTCTCTCAGCTTGAAAAAAAAATTATTCGTGTTCTTGAAACAAGGTACATAACTGAGTGGTTTTTTTATAACTGTATGTATTCTCAGTTTTGAATATGAAAAAATCGAGTTTTGGCGTAGAAGTTTATGATGAACTCGAGCTCACACAAATCTCTCTCTCTCTCTCTCTCTCTCTCTCTCTCTCTCTCTCTCTCTCTCTCTCTCTCTCTCTCTCTCTCTCTCTCTCAGGACAATAGTAAACGCTCTCAGACATTGAATATCATTTTTCATATATTTCTTGTCATTCATCTGAATCTTTTCTTCTTGGTACATTTATTTATTCTTATTTATTTACTTATTCGTTGATCTATTCCAATGTTTGTTTTGCGTTTTTCAGAAGGTAGCAACATGGATGGACGGAAGGCAATCAATTCTTTTCGAATGACGGGAGATGAGACGGGCCAGGTAATTTTGAAACATTCAGGGTTATTATTATTATTATTATTATTATTATTATTATTATTATTATTATTATTATTATTATTATTATTATTATTATTATTATTATTGTTGTTGTTGTTGTTGTTTTTGTTGTTGCCGTTGTAATTGTGGAAGTAGTTTTTTTAATAGTAGTATTAGTAGTAGGCAAAGAAGAAGCAGTAGCAATATTGACCCACTACCATTAGTATAACTACATCAATTAAATGATGTCCATTATCCGTTGCTCTAGACATTTATTCATCGTAAGCTGGAAAAAGAAAAGAAACCTCTTACTCTAGGTATGTGTTGTAGAGAAAAATTATCTAGTCTTGCTTTTCGACTAGAATAGTATGCATATGAAAGCTCGGATATTAAAGATGCTAATTTCTTATATTGTAACCGTTTATTTTCAAATTGGTTCGAGTTTGATTAAAATAAATATGGTTTCTTTTTCAAATATATGTTAAAGCTTGCAAATCCTTTCTGAGATTCTTTGAAATACAGGCGTGACAATCAAATACTTTTTAAAATATCTTTGTTTTAATATCTTCTCATTATTCTTATTTAAAATTTCAGA
>JAEAOA010000057.1:0-40000 GCA_016746295.1 Potamilus streckersoni
TATTAGTCATTTAGTTGAAGTTGATCTCGACTATGCTGTGAAACTACGTGAGACACATAACGATTATCCATTGTGTCCCGAGTCAATGTTGATCGATTACAGTTTGTAATAAGAGCAACAAAGTGATAACTCATCTAGAACTAGCACTAGTGATGAATTAGTTTCTCAAAAACTAGTTCCAAGGTTTCTTGACACACACACATACACACACACACACACATATATATATATATATATATATATATATATATATATATATATATATATATATATATATATATATATATATATATATATATATATATATATATATATATATATTGCATGATTAAAATATGAAACATACGCTTGATCATGGTCTGGTACGTGTTGAAGTTTAATCTGTCGCGTTGGATAAAAGATTATATCGGCCCTAATATTATAGGAAGAGCTGCAACATAATGTGAGAAAATCTTCTTCAAGATCATGCACAATAGCGTCTTCGGAGTGACCGTGCTAAATATCAGAAAGAATGTTAGCATCGAGATTATTAATAATGTTGAGCATCGTAATAAACTTGCAGCATTTAATAATTTTGTTAATATGAAATTGTAATGAAAGTATTGTCGCGATAGATAAGATAAAGACAAACTCGAAGTTGAATAAACCAGTTTATGTCAATGTTGCAATCGCTTGAGATATCAGAATGGTTAATGTACTACTTTCAAAAAACTTTGTTAAGGTTTTAAGTGGTCTGATGTGGAATTGCAATTTACAGATACTGACTCGGTAAAGGTAAACGATAAATTCTGATGATATTTATCAATTTTTTTTTAAAAACAAAAATCAAATTTGTTTGATCTTTCAGATTATCTAGGAAATAGTAAATTTCCCCTTTTTGACAAAAAAATAAGGTGACAATTTTAAGTCTGCATTAGACGGTTTTAGTGGTTAAGTTGAAAGGATAGCAATAAAATTAAATTGTCACAAATTTTAGACTTATGTCATAATAAAATCTTGTCTTTGCATTTTCAATGATAAGATATATTGTTCTGAATTAATGCATTAGCGTTAGGATTCATAAAACGTGATGATGATGTTGCAAAATAGATTTTTTATTTTGGTTGCTATAGTGAATTTAGTGTAAAATAACAAAACTAGATACAGCAAAATTGCTAGCAATTTCATAGCAAAATTTTGTCTGAAAATATATGTAGTCTTATATAAGGGAGTTGTTTCTGGATCAAACCCATATTTTCTTTTGACGACGACAACTATTCAATAACATGTCCTAGTGTTGGCAATCGATTTTTTATGTTTTGTTGCCTCATCTTCGATTACCAACCACGTGATGTCGAATATCCACTGTCGAGGGTATTCGATTACCAGGTGGTAGAAGATTACGTTAATTGGCCAATTGATTTACTCGCGATGGCAAAATCGAGCAAATATTTTCGAACTATATCGATAGTAACTGGTGTCTCTGGTAGAAGCTATCAAAATGACGTCCATGCGACAACATTCACGAATAGGCGTTTATTTTGAATTTTTGGCAGCCTAAAAAATTAGTCTCAGTACTATGATCTATAAAGTATATTCAGTAGCAACGGAAGAAAAAAATCAGTGTGGTCGAGTCTGAGATTATGCTGGTAGAAATGGAAAAACACAGACAAGTATAATCGCAAATACAAAGCAACGCGGACTAACAACATAAAAGCCCAAGTATTGTCCAAAAACACATTAGCTTTTAACCATCCCATTCAGATACTTGCCTGGACGGTGTGTATTTTGATCGCTATCATAGCCTTTTCTGAATAAGTACATGATTCTACGGTATTTGCCTTTCTAAAGCAGAATGGTATCGAAGGCTGCTACTTTTGTCTGTTTGGAAATTCTTTGGGGCACTTCCATCAGGACTAGATTCTAACCCCACCCCCAGCACTGGTCCAGTCACGTTTCATAGGTGTTGTGCTTGCACTATCGCGGACAAAGTAAACGTGCAACGGTAATTCGGGGGCTACATATGTCACGTATAAAGAGGTGAGGACTGGTGGAAAGGTCCTAAAAATTGACAAAAACGGTAATCCCCGTAAATTGATTCTACTTATAAAATAAGCAGCAGGGAGGGTAAATCCTACAAAAGTTTGCTCGTGAAATTAACCTGAAATAAGGGTTCCTATAGAGGCTGAAAAAAGGTCAATAACCCTAAACCAAATTATCTAACTTTTATATTACCGTACGAACGGTTAAAAACCGCAAAATAAATAGCATGAGGTTAGTTCAGTTTTATTATACTATTATTGAATTTTTTTTCCTGATTTTATTGAACTATTTTTTACGTTAAAAACTCGAGCAATATCATGTAGAGATTCACCCTCCCTGCTGCTCATGTATATAAAGCATAGGCGTGCCTTTTCGTCCAAACAAAATCACGTGGAGCGTACCTTCAAATTCCTCATCGACATCAATATCACCCACAAGTGCATTCCATTGTCTCTCTATACGTCTTCTCTCATTTTCGGTTCATAATGTATACAGGCTTAATGCCCAGACTGTGTTTTCGGTCCGTAGTGTTTACGGATTTACTGCCTCATGATCGTTATTTTCGGTCCATATTGTCCCATATTGTGTTTTCGGTCCATAGGTTTAATATCCAGGCCGTTTTTTCCGGTCCATGTTTACATTCGTCTCTTTTTAATCACGGGTTGGGTCGTTACACTGGCTCGGGGAATTATCCATGACAATATAGTTCAGACCCAACCCTCTGCAAATTTGCATTTTTTTCCCCTATAATAGTACCGGAAACGGTATGTGGGTAGTTAGTTAGAAACTCTCCTTAGCCCGTAACTTTCTTCCCGCAAGACCTGAAATTTCTTCCCGGGTTCGTAGTGACAAAGCCTGTGGTCGCTTAGCGAGACTGTTTTTTTTATCAGGTATTTCTAACTAACTACCCACATACAGATTTCGGCACTATTATATGGGACGCAATGCATTTGCTGTGGGTTTAGTGTGTGTGAACGATACCAGCAGAGTTGATTCTTCCCGCAAACCTGAAATTTCTTCCCGGGATCTCGCTTAACGAGACTGTTTCTTTATCAGGTATTTCTAACTAACTACCCACATATAGATTTCGGTACTATTATATGGGACGCAATGCATTAGCTGTGGGTTTAGTGAGTGTGTGTGTGTGAACGATACCTGCAGAGCCGATTCTTCCCCGGGTTCGTAGTGACAAAGCCTGTGGTCGCTTAGCGGGACGTATGGTTTGAAATGAACGGGGTAGGATATAAACATTTCTAACTACCTACCCACATATCGTTTCCGGCACTATTATATAGACAAAAATGCAAATTTAGGGTGCTTCAATGAAAGTGAACAAAATTGGTGTAGCATTTGTATAGAATGTGTATAGCGACCTTGCGAACCGAGCAAGCACCCTGTCTCATTGTTCGCTATACGGATAATACTGGGGCTGTTGACTAGGCTGACCTAAGCGCTATCTGGTACAGGGTACCCCTAGGCTGCGAACGATCTGGGGCTGACAGGCAGGCAGACAGGCAGGTGTACCTAGGTGGCTAAATCTGGTATGTGTGGCTTGAATGTACTACGTATAGACCGATGCAGGCACAAAGTGCCTTAAGTGCGAACAGTATAATGTGAGGTTCTATGCTAGCGTCCGAACCGTGTTTTGGGCCGAATATATCAGGCGACCGAGTGACTGCATTATCTTGTGAGGCATTTTTAAAATGAATCCCTGATCGCAGTCCGATACGCAAGGTAACAGATAATTAGGTAATAATTGTCAGAAAAAAGATTTTTTTATCCGTCCTCGACTAAATGCGCAAAGGGAAATAATTATCTATTGCTCAACGTAGATTCAGAGCAGAGTTATCGCGCTTTATTATATACTAATCAATTTAAAATGGTGTTTTTATCTGCGTTTCAATATAATTTTATAATAAATTTGCGGCCAGACATGATAATTAATAAAATGTTTAATTTATCTTTAATTTGTCAGAGAATAGGAAAGCATTTTTAGCGATTTTTGTTTACCAGCACTCAATTTAATTAAACATCTATTATAAATATTATTTAATAATGAATATTGGCGAACCACTCTCAGCTAAATTAAGTCAAGAGCGTTTAGAGGCAATTGAAAAATATTTACCTATCCGTGATGCTGTCAAACAACAACTATAATTGCGTCAGGAATCTCAAATTGAATTTGAGGAGGATACAAAACAGTTTTTTAAACCGATAACAGATACCACTAAAGATATTCAACCTTTGTTTGATCAAACAGCTAAAGCAATTCAGAAAATAGAAAAAAGAACTAAGAAAACAAAAAAAATTCTCGAAAAACTTCCAGCCGAAATAGCTGATGCAATGCCAGTCCCAGAAATGCCTGAAATTGAAGACCAAGCTCGTGCTGAAATAGGTGATCTATCTAACATAAGTTATAAATTTGGCGTAGATTTTATTGCTGATATTAAAAGCGTTAAAAATGTAGAAGATTTAGCTGGGTTTGCTGTGAAAAGTTTTAGTGATAGAAAAAAAAAGTTTTAAATCCTGAATATGCTGATAAACTTGTACGTCATGATACTTGGTACAAATGGATATTTCGTATAAACTATAACGTTAGTCGGGTCAGAAATATTGATCATAATTTTATACAGTATATTAATGCAATAGATAGTTATATTAACTTTATATAAAAACCACCAAAGCAACAACAAACGCCACCACATCAGTTACCACAAACTCCAAAACCACCAAAGCAACAACAAACGCCAAAACAACTAGAACAACAACGACAATCATCACCGCCATCAATACAACAAATATTACAGTATACACAACAACAAAAATTATTGTCACAATCTCCAAAATCAAAACCAGCCCAAATAAAAAGTGAAGAAGGGCCGGGGTCGGATACCTCTTTCGGAAGTGGTCTTATTACTCAGTGTCCTAATAACGTCCTTGCTGATGTTGAACGACTAGAAATTCTGATTGGAGGAAAACGAGCTGGTAATAATTCCCCAGAAATCATTAACGAAGCAGCAGATATTTGTAAACGATTATTTAGTGGCGGTATTATGGATATTGATGTGTATCGATCACTTATTAATGAAATTGCCGATGACTATTATAGTGACTAAGTCACAGCGACTAAGTCACAGTGATTAGATACAATTAGTGATAAAGTCAATTAATACTAAAATGATAATACACAATGCTCAACGTGGACTAACTATGGTTAGGGTAATTAATTCTCGAATACTGATTTACAGGGCAACCTACGGAGATGGGTTAGGAGATATTGTTCAGGGTTTGTTTAGAAGACTAGCCCCAAAAGCAATACCAATTGCAAAGCAGCTGGGTATGAAATCTATTGATGTTGTTCGTGAAAAAGGTATAGACACTGCTGGTAACCTTGCTAGTAAAGCATTCTCAGCGATTAAAGATAGACTATCACGATTAAAACGCAGACCTCAGTCGGTGAAATTGCCCAGTACTGAAGTGATGCCCGCAAGTGTAAGTAAAATAATAAATCAAGCCGCTAATCAAAAACTAGCAGCAATGACGATGCCATCTATGGCTGATATACCTTTATCAGAAAAAGAGAAAAACATAACCACTAGTCTGATAGCAGGAAGTGGTCTCACTTCCCGAAATTGTCTTCGTTTTAGACGATAATAATTATAATAAATCTGTTCAAGCGTATGAGTGACTCCGCGTTTGACATGGACGCACAAGTTCTCAAAGATGAGTCTATACTCGATTATCAGTATTATTCTTATGAAGCACGAATTCCAAATCAACGAAGAAGAATTGAACTTCAGGTTCATGATACAAGTAGATATTTTCTGCCCTCAGAAGCTTTTATTGAAGTCAAAGGTGAAATATTAAAAACCGATAATACTGAATATGCAGTTGAAATTAGTGTTGGTTTTGTTAATAATGGTAATATGGCGTTGTTTGATAGCGCTACGTATATGATTGCCGGTACAAATATTGAATCAATTCAAAAAGATGTTGACGTAGCTACAACCATACTTGGTCTTGCAAGATACAGCGACGATTATTCAAGATCAGCTGGTCCGTCAATGTTGTTTGTAAAAGATACTTCTGATTCTCCAGAATATCAACAATATGAAATAGGACAACCAAGAAATTTTGCTAGAAGCGCCAATGCGGATGAACAAAGTATGATTATTAATATAGATCCTGATTTCAACTTAGGATTTAGATCACGTCGAGCGATGTTTAAAGGAAATAGAAAATTTTAATGTGAAATTCCACTATCACATATTTTTGGATTTTGTAGAAATGTCAGAAAAGTCATTTTCGGAGCCAAACATACAGTTGTAATAGTAAGAAAGCTGCAGATGATGATGCAATATGGAGACCCTCTGGTGATGCTGGTATGGTAACTCTTACAAAACCTAGTCTCTGGATGCCTGTAATGACCCCAACAATACATGAAGAACAACGATTATTATCTTTAAAGAAAGCGACCGGACAGGGAATACAACGAACATCTAAAAAATGGGAAAAGGAATCAGATTACCAGGGACCCTGCCTTCGTGGTACGGAAAAGGTCTAAGACTTCCAGGGACAGTTTAGTAATCTCGCCTATGTCGAATTTTGGTTTACTCGATGCTGTTAAAAAATTAAAAATATACAACTTTAGAGGTGTTTTTATGCGCGATCAATTACCAAAACAATCAAACAATACTGAAACAGGTATTATAAATCTCGATAAAAATTCTGGACCAGGTACCCATTGGGTGGCGTATGCAATTGATCCACGTGGAATTATTTATTTTGATTCATATGGATTAGCGCCACCAAAAGAATTTATTCATTACGTCAGTAATAATACTGCACCAATCTGGTATTCAACGTTACCTACACAAACATTAACTGATCCACCAATATGTGGTCGAGAAGTACTTAATGTACTTGATGCTATATCCATGGCATCGCCAAGAAAACCACCTCATAAAATCGTGCATGAATATATCACATTGTCACATTTAAACAAACATCAGTAAATATAATGGTAGATATTTATGGAAGATCTGCTCGTGGTAAAGCTCAACAGCAAGGTGATAAATCTAAATATGCAACCCTCGATCAACTCATAAATGAAATTGATGATTTATTAAATATTGCAAGTGTGGATCAAAATGAAGTGGTTGTTTTTCAAGACAAACAAGGACGATTAAAGACGAGAAAGGTACAACTGTCAGATGTATTTGTACAAATTCCTACTGCAGTTGCTGATAATATTGTTACTTTTACTGATGAGGGTAAAATACAAGATTCCGGTAAGTCAATTAACGATTTCGTCAGAAAAGCTGGCGGTGTATTTAGTGGAGACGTTATTATGAACAAAAATAAAATCACAGATCTTGGAAATCCAACTACAGATAATGATGCTACAACAAAAAAATACGTCGATGATAAACAGACTCCAATCATTAATGGAATAACCAAAATCGAAACTGAATTTACCGGTCACGTGAATATGTTTTTGAGTTTTCGCGAAAACATAAACAGAATTAATAACAAATTTTTTGGAAGGCCACCAAATCTTGATATAAAACTTAATGATATTATTTAAAAAACATTCCTGATTAAAATTGCTCACAATCAGATAAGAAATATTGTGTATACAGTTGCATCTGGGTTTGGATCGTGGACTCCAGAAAATAATACCATCAAACATACTGCAGAGATTACTGGTATATATAGGATGTCCGTACTTAGTGTTGCAGATTTTAGAATATCCACTACAAATCCATCGACTGAGAATTCATTTAAAACTATATCTGTGTTGTTAGATAAAGATTCTGAAGGAACGTTTACGCTGGCATCATCGAGTAAAAATTTACCTCAAGCTTACTGGTGGTGTTTGGAATTTGTAACTCAATTAACTACTTAACATCATAGTCTAATGGATCAAATCACTACGTCATCTATCGACGTTCAACGTCAGAGATATAATCAAGCGTTCGAATGCCTGACCAAACTAAAAGATACCATCGACCATTATACAATAAAAGTAAAAAATTATCGTAGACGTATGGTCGTCATTGATATAATTGTATATTCCGTTTCTGCTATTGATGCTGGATCCGTATTAATATTATCAACATTAACGATGACAGCTCCAGCAATTATAACAATTATTGTTTCAACTTCTACCACTATAGCGGGTATTTTTAGTATTATTGCTAAAAAAATAACTACATGTGCGAATGATAAATTGCGTGAGTATATGATAAAATTATACACAGCAACAGCAACATATTCTAAATTATCTGGATATATTTCCACTTATCTCAGTGATGGTAAAATATCTGACGACGTGTTCGTAACGATAATTAAAACCTACAATGATGCATTCAAAATTGTTATTGATTCTGCTGACAAAATAAATGGAGAATTAAACAATAATAACAATAATGTCAGCGTCTGAACATCGTCAGATATTGAGTCGAGAGAGTTATTACAGCAGATCGTCACTAATACAACTCCTTCAAAAACTACCATGATGTCAATAAGTTTGACCAATCCTGAATTTAGCGTTAACTTTCCAACTGCAATTCCAGTAAAAGAGATAGCATTAGCTCTGTTACGTGTTTATCATAGGTGGCCTAATATTAGATCAAAACCATTTGGTGGACAACAACCAAATAATTCATTAGTATTCGCAAATAAAAAAAAAATCTGATGGAACTCCCGATTGGCATGTTGTTAGTATTCCAACTGGCATTTATCAGTTAGAACAGATTAATGAGGAATTCCAGCGCAGAATTAAGTCTTTAACCGGGAAAGAGTCTAAAAAAGCAATTACTGTTTACGAACCAAGATTATCGTCGGTGATTGAAATAAATTCTCCTGATTATGCTGTAGATATTTATCAGAGTTCGATTAGATCAGTACTAGGTTGGCCTGAAGTTGAACCTGTTTATAATGTAGTTTCAAAACCAAATAAAGATGAGTTTAAAACGAGCAAAGAAAAATTCACTAAAAATCCACAATATCGAGAACAACATCCATGGAATTTATTAAAATTTAAATTTGATCCAAATAACGATATACATTATTTTACCGATTTTGATAGTAACAGGATCCCTAAGATATTTAAATCAGCATTTGATTTCGCCGTAGAAACCAGGACGAAGAATCGGCAGAATGTTGATGAAAAATTTATAAAAGAATTTCTGAATACTCTTAAGCCTGAATACGATAAAACGTTTAATGATTTAAGAAATATACTTATTTCATTATCATGTCATTATGATTATAGTGTAAAGCAGCAAATAATCGATTCAATAAAACACTTAAATGATATCCTACTCGATTGATACATCGCCAATCGAAGTATTATAAATGTTGCAATTAATCTTAGTGAAGATTTTTTTTACTAATCGAGAACGTAAACAATTATTTCTCGATCATTATAAAATAACAGAACGGGATTTTCAAACATTTATTATACCAGATTTAAATAACGCTCAGTTGAGGAAATCATTAAATGCTCTTGTTGAATAATATTATCCGGAAGTAATTAAATCGTGGAGAAAAAAGCCCCACCACCAAACATACTTTAGTATAATAATGATCCATATGGAACAGGACGACATATCTCACTTAATATTGTTAATATAACATCCACCATTGCACTGAATTTAACGTGTGATATAATTGATAGTAGCTACCATGTCAATATTTCAAAGTCTAACCAAGCCCAGCAGATTATATATATTATATTCATCTAGTATCCAATCCCCTCCGGGCTGGCTGATTGTATCTGAGCCAATAAATCAAGTTTACCTGCGTGTACATAATCCGTTATTGTCAAGAATGAATTTCAAACTCACAAATCAAGATGGTAATATTGTGAACCTGCGCGGGGAGACGTGATATATTAATTTGTATATACGTTCGTAGAGTAGGAGAAAAAAAATGAAGATATTTTAAAGTTAAATGTCATTTTAAATAAACAAGTCGTGTAAATATATGACTCAATCTTAGAAAATCTACATATTTCTAAAATAAGTCGTGTAAATATATGACTCAATCTTAGAAAATCTACATTTTTCTGAATTAAGTCGTGCAAACATATGACTCAATCATAAATTTTCTCACATTTATAGATTTTAATATAAATAATATCTTATTTTGTTTTTGGGCCTAATTTCAGATTTTTATAAATAATTCATGCAAATATATGACTCACTTTTACAAAATCTACAGATCTCTGAAATAAATCGTGTAAATATATGACTCAATTTTAAAAAATCTACAGATCTCTGAAATAATTCATGCAAACATATGCCTCGATTTTACAAAATCTACAGATTTCTGAAACAAATCGTGTAAAGATATGACTCAATTATAAATTTTCTTACATTTACAGATTTTAATATAAATAATTTATTTTAATTTTTGTTTATTAGCGTAAATAATATTAATTTTATTTTGTTTTTGGGCCTAATTTCAGATTTTTTATAAATAATTCATGCGACTCGATTTTACAAAATCTATAGATTTCTGAAATAATTCATGCAAACATGACTCAGTTATAAATTTTCTTACATTTACAGATTTTAAAATAAAAAATATCAATTTTTTTAAAATTTTTGTTTCTTAATGTAAATAATATTAATTTTATTTTGATTTTGGGTCTAATTTCAGATTGTTTCATCAATAAATCATGTGAATCTTAGAAAATGTACAGATTTCTGAAAGATATAACCATTATTATTTTTGGTTAATTCAATTTAATATTATTTTTTTTATTTTAAACAAATATATATATATATATATATATATATATATATATATATATATATATATATATATATATATATATATATATATATATATATATATATATATATAATGAACATTGAAAATATCAAAGCTTTTGTTTCCGCCATTGAAAAATTAAAATATGACGGAATTCAATTATCTGAAGGTCTTGATCCTGAAAAAATTTTGTGTGAGTTTGAATCGTCACAACAAATAAAATTTCAAAATAAATTCACATTATCTTCCAATTACTGATTCATAAAGTCAATTTATAATTCTATGTTAGAATCTTTACAATTGGTGAACGACAACCAAGTAAAGCTCTTTGCGCCTCTTGCATGTTCAATCGTAAAGATGAAAAGCGCATTATCTCAATAATATGAAAGAAAAAATGATAGACAATCGTGTGATGCAATTGAGGAAGATTATGCTATTTGATTCTGTAATAAATGATAGTAAAACTGAGGATAGCGATAGTGAAGGTGTATCCATATAGATGTGATTAGAAATGATTATAGCTAAACAAAACCCTTGGCATGATTGATAGAATCGAACTTTATATAAAAAAAAAATGATATTGTTCTGAGTAAAGGTACACAATTATACGTATTCAAATATAATCCTTTGGTCATACTTTATTGAATATGCAGATTTATATGTTTTATTTGCGACAGATTGTACCGATTGTGGATGAATACTAACATATTTGGCTGCTGCACTTATTGATGGAAAAGTTAATTCTTGGTCTGTTTCTGTATTTATGGATTTAATCGCTCTCTTTCCAAATACTTTACATTTTCCTGTATTTCCTCGTTTAGAATTCTGACTCGGCATAATAGATTGCAGGTTAGAAATTTCGTTATGTTGAGGAATTCCATCAATGTGGTCAATAATAAATCCATCTTTGATTTTCCCATAAAAACATTCAAAGATAAACCTATGTGAAAAATAAGTTTTATTATCGTTCATATTAAATTTAAAATAACCAACATTATTAAGACAAACGAGTGGTTTCTTTAGTCTACAGTTTCTTATCACACCAACTCTGGATGCCTCGTAATTCGTATATATTGGATGTTTCACAAATTCTTTTTGCTCCATTATATAATATTTATTTGTTTAAATCATTATTTTTGAAATCTGGTTAGGTAATCATTTTCTGTCTTCATAGGAGATCTACCTGTCGATGTATCTTTTTTTGTCATAATATTGTTTAAGTTCCCTATATTTTTTACCCCCACAATTTTCACATAATTGCGTTTTTCCTCTAACTCCAATACCAAATTGAATGCATGGTTTTGGTCCAGTACTTCCATGTCTGATACTTTGCATATGGTAACCGCAGTATTTGTTTACGCATGACTTATTTCAATAAGAAATATGTCCAATTTTTAATCAAACACATTTATTTTCTGTTTGTATCATTTATATATATATATATATATATATATATATATATATATATATATATATATATATATATATATATATATACTAAATTTCAATTTGAATATTTTTCTTAATTATAATATTGGAAGAATTATCAGCCATTGAACCATATTCTACTAGATTTGATCTTGACAGACTATTAGGATCTAAATTTAGTGTTTCTATGAAAGATCTATCTTTAACAAATGCAGATATAACTAAACGTATCCGTGAGGCAAAAATGGAATTTCGAGAAGATGGTGTTGTGCATGTTTGGTCAACTTTTAGAGTTAAAAACAATGTTAATGTGATGAACGATAAACGAGCAGAAGTAATTATTAACCACCTTGATAATCAAAAATATCTTATTTTAATAAAATTTATTGTGAAGACAGACGATAATATATGGATTATTCGTGACAAGAGAGAACCCGTTCATATACAGTCTGGAAAAAAATAAAACGATATTATTAAGTAACAAATCCAAACCTGGAATACTGACCGTATTTTGAGCGAGGGTATCCAGTTACTGCTCTGGTATATGGATTGCTTTTACTGAATGATAAACCTAATATTGCGAATCTCAAACCGATGTGACTATCAGAGTCAAGAATAGATTGTGTTGCGGAGCGCATTACAGAACATTTTACAAATGCGATGCGTGGTAATGGCTTAACAGATTTAAGATGCAAAAAAAATATGTGAATGGGCAGAAACCGTTAAAAATTCAGGTGCATCTATTAAGGATGTTGCTAAGCTAGAAAAGTCATTAAGATTTCCAAAAACAGTAAAAACACTAATGGGAGAGATATTATACAAACCAAAATATATAAGAAATGGAAGTCCTATAACGATTATTGATCATAATGCACATGCATGGACTGATGCTGTAACTGTATTTCTACGAGACAGAATGGTAAAATTTTATAAAGGTCATATATTTGATTTTATTAAAAATATTAGTAAAAGTGACCCTGTATCTGTTTGGTTATTTCAGAGTTCGAAACACGATTATGATCAATTTGTACGACCTAAAGGTGATATTTATTGTACAGAATCTGTTTATGAAGAAATGAGAAATCTTGCACTAAAATATACTTCTGACGAGTCAAAGTTAGACAACTATTAAATAATTGTTTTACAGTACCATCGGTAGCGGCTCATTTCGCTCAAGAGAAAAATTCATGGAAACCTACAAGATCAGAATTTATTGGGGATATACAAAAAAGTTGCATAGAATATGGACACGGTGGATTATGGAAAACTAAATACGAGTATGATAATGTTATATCAGTCGATATGGCTGCATGTTATCCTGGGAGTTTTCTTGGATATGGTGAGTGTTCTAAATATTTTGACAGATTCGGACACCCTACACATGACATGACCAGAGTTTCGATAAATGGACCCTTACCAGATTTTGACTTAACCGGATTTGAATATGTAGAATCATTTGAGTTCGCAAAAGATCTCCATTCGATTACTTATGCTTGGTTTGGAAGACGTTTTTCAGAAAAATGTTGGACTAGTATTATTAAGATATATGATTGATGCTGGAATTTTAGTATCGTTAAGGGTTAATGAAGCGATTATATCCTATATTGCACAAAAGCAAGTTTGGTTACCAGAACCGGATAGATTTAATATTGATGATGCCAGGAAATAATTTCCTGATCTTGCCGATGATGATATTATTAAAATTACTAATAATATACGTAAATGCAGGGATGAACATGATGAGAAGCATGCAAAAGATCTTGGTAGAAAGATAATCGGCAAGTTTACTCAGGGTAGTTCATACGGTCATAAACGGCACTGCGTAAGATTGATTATGGACGATGCTGAGTTAGATTTTATAATAACTGATACAACGGAGACAAACACATTTATAAGCCGAAGTAATGCTTATTTATCGGATGGGACCAAACTAGGTACTATTGTGAGCTACATTGAGGGCGACTCACTGCAGTTTACTCATTTAAGATATTCGATGCTAGCCTATGTTTCTATAAATTTACTGTCTATGATAAATAGATTTCCTTGTTACGCTGTTAGAGTTGCTACGGTTTCATTTTATATAAACAAAAAATATAAGGATTTATTAAATCCGCTACTCGGTAATGGTGAGTGGGGAACATGGAGGATAAAGCAAGAAAATATACTAAGTTATTCTGAATTTGCTGACGTTGAAATTAAGGAAATATATTACAGAAATAATAATCCAATACTAGAATCATTTGCACCATATGTGTACGATCCTGTGGCTAGACATAAGACCGTTTATCTTAATGGATGTGGAGGGTTAGGTAAAGCAACTCGTGTGATTAAATTATTTATGAACAACAATTCAGATATGATTGTTTTGACACCTACACATAAACTTGCTAGAGAGATAAAAGAACGAGGGGTCAAAACATGTACATATCATAGTTTTTTTAGATGGTGTGGAGATACATGGACTCCTGAGCGAATGGGTGAAAAATATATACCTAAGTATATTATATGGGACGAAATAGACACGGTGTCGTTAGACACACTAAAAACATTCCTTGAATGGTTATTAACAAAGAACACGGCTGTGATTATGTGTGGTGATCATGGTCAACCACCTCCTTTTGTTGGACAGTCTCCACATGAATGGCTAAAGAATAATGTGGATTATTATGAAGAAATACATGATGACCATAGAGCTATTGATGAACCGCTGAAAGAACTTAAAAGATTAGACTACAACCAGATAAAATACAATGTGAAACAATGCGTGAGATAATTCCAAAAACTACCATGAATGATTTTTGGACTTTATGGAGACCTACTGATTTGATAGCCGCAAGTAGAAAGATAGTTCGTGATGACTTGCAAAGGAAATTATTTATGTTACATACAGAAAAAGTTTACAAATCTACCAGTACCATTATTTTATCGCCCAGCAGATACTCGTATCAGATTATTGATGTTGAAATTCCTGGTGGAGATACTGAAAGTATCCGAGTACAAAATCTAGTATTGAATGATATTATTTTGATAGATATCAATTCTGTTGAGAGCGCATTGAGTATGGATAAATCACCGTGGACGTTAGGATACGCTATAACGATTCATTCGTCACAGGGATTAACTATTTCTGATACAAATATCTGGGTTGTAGATGATGTAATCGAATGGTCAAATTTAGTCAATCTCGCAGTATCTCGCGTCAGAAGAATAACTCAACTACATAGAATTGTTATAGATTATTTGATAACTGAGGAGATTACTAATGACGCTGATGTAATAAAGAAAAAAAATTAACGTTTTATAAACAATGTGACAAACAAAATAAACGTGACTTTGACATTGATACTGAATTTATTATAAAACTAAAACAATAACAGAATAATCACTGTGCAAGTTGTAACACAATAATGCTATGGCAATATTCGAATAATAATCCAAGACAATTTACCGGAGATAGAATAAATAGTGATCTTGGTCACACACGTGTAAATGTGATGTTGACTTGTCATAAATGTAATCGACGTCGGGGTTCTAGTTTACATAAGTGAACGCGGTGGTAATTGTGTATCAGCAGGAATTACTTGCAATTGTTCACGCACAAATCCACATTGAGGTGCAGTAGAATCTAGTCTGTATATGGCAGGTCTTCCAGCATATCTAACCACGCTAGAAATTGTATGAGTGTTCACACTCCAAATAGGGTCAGTAGCTCGTCTTTTGCCACCCTCCAACTCCCCTGGTTCGTATAAATATCTCACAATCATATTACCTAATACTGGTTGTTGACCTCGTTGTCCGTATTCATAGCTACGTGGCATATATTTTTTGTTATTGCATTAGAAGGTTTCATGGAAGTTGCACGAGTAATTTCATCATTTAATGCAGATATCACACTTGGTAACCGTGCAACCCATTCACGAGATCTCTCACCGAATTTAAAGTCAGCAGATATTTCCTTCGCATATTGGTATCCAAATAACCGCTCAGCAAGTGTTCGATTAAATCGTTCAACAATTGCTTGATCACGATGAATTTGAATATGCACTTGTCTGATTTGGACGTCGTTATGTTTTTTCATCAAAGATAATACTGCACCAAGCAATTCTTTACCAGGATCAATTTGTAATAGTTTTGGCCATTGTAGACCACCACGTTGATAAATTCGCTCAAACGCAGATGCTACTTCAAATGCTGTTTATGTTAATAATGGCTCGGCTTCTTTATATCTACTTGCAATATCAACAACAGTCAATGCGAATTTGTACGTGCGTGACTTTCGTCCACGTGTTTTAATAGTATCATGTGGTAAAAACAAAATATCTGCTTGATGAACTTCGTTAGGAACAATGACATCAAAATGTGTATATTGAATTTTTTTGGTGGTGGTAGATAAATTTGCCATATTTCCTGTCGTGCTAACCACGCTGCAGCAACAGAATGTGAAACTTTTGATGCTTTAGCAAGTTTAGTGATCGCTGCTTTACTTTTCCAATACCCTCTAGGACTATAATAAATCGATTCCATTATAATAATTATATAATTAATTACCAGCCCCTAACATTATTTTACTTTTCATAGCGGATTTTATTAGGAAACTAGCGAGTTTCTCTCTAACAGATTTATTGGGTATAGAATTTAATGCATGAATCAATTTTACATCTGCGAGATGCCGTTGTTGCAAGTCAGGATTTTTATAAGCAACATCATGAATGTGACATGATTGATCAATTTTATTTACTGGATACTCTCCTGGTTTTGGTTGATCTTGATTATCGAGTCGGATATCAAGTCCAGTTCCAGGACCACAATAATTATATCCAGGAAGATGTTTATCACCAACATATTTAGCCCATGGTAACCCGGGTAATTTTCCTAATGATGCGGCTATATCCCCACCTATCTTTGTTGTCCCTGAGATAAATTTATATTTTTGTGTACCACATTTTACACATTTACCCGTTAATGCATGTCGTTTATTTTTTGTTATTATTGTTGTCAATCCAACGGTGGGTGTAGATGATCTACATCGAAAACAATATAGACTCATGTTATTAATAATATGGATACAATAATTGATTTTTCGGCGACACGAAAACAAGAACCAGTAAAGCACCATCCAGCATTACCAAATTCAATAAGAATGATTGTAATTGGTCCATCTGGATTAGGTAAAACACAATTATTATTAAATTTAATAATGAGATGGATGAGATGGAACAAACTATATTTAATAGCACCGTCTGTGAATGATCAGCATTGTTACGAAGTTTTTAAAGATTTTAATGAAAAAGCAAAATCAGTTAATAAAGACGGTGAAGATATTATTGACTTTATCACAGATATAGATGAAGCCCCATCTGTAGATAACTTGGATGGATTCATTAATAATCTCGTAGTATATGATGATGTGATGTTGGACAAACAATCTAATCCAGCTAGAATATTTTCTCGAGGTCGTCACAAAAATACAGACTTGATTTATGTTACTCAAAGATATACACAAATACCTAGAGTGATCAGAGAAAATTGTAATATTTTGGTTGTGTTTAATGGAGTAGATAATTATACCTTGCGAAATATTTACTATACCTGGTATTCAGGGGATATGGACATAATTAAATTAAAAAATTTCTTTTCTAAAGCACAATCTGTTTCGTTCGGATTTATAACAATAAATCTACATGACCCAAGATCCAGATATCGTATAGGTCTAGATAAAATATTTGGTTAATCCCTGATAAATCAGGAGGAGCAGGGAGGGTGAATCTCTACAAAATTTTTGCTCGAGTTTTTAACGTAAAAAATAGTTCAATAAAGTCAGGGTAAAAAAAGTCAGTAATAGTATAACAAAACTGAGCTAACCTCATACTATTTATTATGCGGGTTTTAACCGTCCGTACGGTAATATAAAAGTTAGAGATTTTGGTTTAGGGTTATTGACCTCTTTTTCAGCCTCTATAGGAACCCTTATTTTAGGTTAATTTCACGAGCAAAATTTTGTAGGATTCACCCCCTAATGCTAATCTGATTGAAAATATTACTTTCTATGAATGGTTAAGTTATGTTTCCCAGGATTAAGGGTGGGAGCTAGACATATTACTAGATATCTAAAGTAAATAAATATTAAGGCGTTGAGACAAATTTGTAGCTAGGTTTGCAGATGGAAGGCAAATGACATTCAAACTGAAGTCAGTGATGTTCAACTATGTCATTAAACCACCTACCCCACCTGTTTGCTTGGGAGTGGTGGGGTGAGCAAACATGTAGTGATTATTAAGATATGCTAAAACATTATCTGTAAGATCACGTGAGGAGGGAGCACCTCTCCTTTTCCCCTACCTGCAATGCCATCTCCCCCTCCGATTCAACCTCTCATTTGTTCCCTACGTGCAATGCCATCTCCCCCCTCCGATTCAACCTCTCCTTTTCCCCTACGTGCAATGCCATCTCCCCCCTCCGATTCAACCTCTCCTTTTCCCCTACGTGCAATGCCATCTCCCCCGTCCGATTCAACTCTTAACTAGTCTTGATCACATCACCAGGTAGATAGGTAGAATTGTCAGAACGAGGTGAAGAGTAATCTAAGCAGCTACGGTTGGATGGTTGTCAAAGGCTTGTTGTCATAATAGGCCTAAACCAGGAAGAGAAGTTATGCTTCACTTCCATTGAATGTTGTCGAGTCCCTAATATATGTGACCCATATCGATTCCATTAAGTGTATGTGGCCAGAAAAGTCATAAAGTAAAACAGTGAAAAGCACCAAGGTGACGTCCCTCGGTAAGTACTTCGACGTTTCATGTCAGACACTCATTCCGAACTAGATGATATTTTTTTTAGGATAGATATAGTTTGATTAACCATATTAGTCTTACGTGCTTTTTATTATTTCATAGCGGCTGGTTCTAATAGCGGCTGATCTGGTTCTAATTATTCTTTTATAGGCGAAGGTGGTTTACCAAAAATATTCGTGGATGTGCATTTTCTGTAATGATATTCTTCCATGCTTATTAGTTCACGATAAATAGAGTGATCACCTAAACTTATAAATCACCAGTTTGAAAAGACCTCAGATCACGCTGAGATTTAATGTGCATACACTAACGGCGTAAAGACTTTTTATGGTATACGACTGCAGCACGAAATTGCAAAACAGCTCAGAGCAAGGAACAAAATAAGTGAGGAAAGAAATGATCGACAGAAAAGAAGGTAACGGGAAATTGTTACAAAATTTTCTAGGGGGAAACTAATCCATTCATTTGCATTATTATTTCATTCACTTCATGCATGTTTGCTATCAATATTCCAGTTGTATCATAGAATTTGTAAATTTATTAATGAATATGAAACAAAACTGGATCTAGGTACCATTCTTTAAGTTGGAACCCTTAAACGTGACGAGAATAAAGAAAATAAATTATGAGTGACAGTACATATATCAAGATAAAGACAGGTTTATGCCCCATATTTACTCAATTTCTTACTCAATTTCAGACTTCTTAATATATGTATTATTGTTTGGCTGGTTATTGTTATAGGGTTTAACACCATTTTTCAGCACAAGATAGCTCGACCAAAAAGTGTTTACCAGGGGTAGGAAAAAAAAGTACAAATGCGCTAACCCGTTTAGAGCACTCGAGTAAGCGTTATTGACTTTGTATTTTTATTTATGTAGGAATCTTTATTTAAAAAATGGGACTAATCTAAAATATGGTCTGTTCAGCATCCGTAAAAACTTAATTTGTAAAAAATAAAACATGGTCTATTCTCCCTCCATAGGAAGTCTTATCTTCTGGAATAACCTTGGTCTGCTCACCTCCCTGCTGCTCGTTCTTTGACCTTTTTAGGTGAATGAATCACAACCATGCCGATCATGTCATATATATATATATATATATATATATATATATATATATATATATATATATATATATATATATATATATATATATATATATATATATATAAAGAATACAAATCATATGGCGAATAACAACCCTCTCAAGCGTACTGGATCCACCAAGGGATCACGTTTGTCAGGTATTAATTAAAATAGATGCAATAAACTGACGACGAACAGTACGAAACTAGCAACTAACTAGCCTAAGCGCTTTCGACTCTTAATGAGTCTTTTTCAAAGGCAAATACAAAACATAGTTACGACAAACAAATAAACACATAAACGTTGCGTTTGTAAACCTCTACATTTCTATCTTCACATGTGCTAAAACTATAAATACAACCAGCTTGTATAGACTAGTTGCGGAAACTTTTCTAGACTAGTTGCGGAAACTAGTTTCCGCAACTAGTCTATACAAGCTGGTTGTATTTATAGTTTTAGCACATGTGAAGATAGAAATGTAGAGGTTTACAAACGCAACGTTTATGTGTTTATTTGTTTGTCGTAACTATGTTTTGTATTTGCCTTTGAAAAAGACTCATTAAGAGTCGAAAGCGCTTAGGCTAGTTAGTTGCTAGTTTCGTACTGTTCGTCGTCAGTTTATTGCATCTATATATATATATATATATATATATATATATATATATATATATATATATATATATATATATATATATATATATATATATATTTGCCATCAATTTGTATAGAAAATGTTTATTTGGGAAGAAATCTGCTTTCACAAAATGCATGTGTCTTTTTATTTTGCATTTTTTGATTGAGTACATGCTATATTTTGTCTCGTTGTTAGATATTTAGAGCCATAAATCAAATATGAGGAGAGGAGAAGTTACCAGTAAGATAAAAGCCTACCGCTCTGAATATGAAAATTTCAAACCCTTATTGCTCCCCAAGATGACAGAGAAAACCCAACATTCTCTATCCAAGTCTAACAAAGCTGAGGAAAGCAGCTTGTATGAAACATTGCCAGTCGGAGGCTTGGATCAGATGAGCAATGGTTTGGATCAGATGAGCAATGGTGCACAAAAATCTGTTGACAAAACTCACATGCAAAATGACAAGCAATGGATCAATAAACCAAAAGACGTGAAGATAGCGTCTCCATGTCAACAACATCTTTACAACAAATATTTCGAAGCAGAAGTAACCGAATGTACTGAGAACGGATTGAACAAAATAATAAGAGGGTCTGAAACGAGCAAAAAGCCATTAGCAAAGCCCACGCATCCAATCCAGCATGCTGACGCAGATGCTCTTTTGCTACCTTCATATGGACTTCAAAATGAACATGCAACATCATCTAAAACAGTTGCTGGCACACCTGCTCTTGTTAAACAACGTATCTCAATTTGCAGGCAACCAGATACCGGTATAAATAACATAGATACAGACTTTTTATCAAACGTTTATGAGAATACGATGAAAGGTGGAGAGGTAGAAATGCACAGAGCAAATAATACTTCCTCACAAGTTGCTGTCTCTAAGGGCAATGACAAACGTCAATGCAGTGCTATGCAAAGGAAAGGTAAATGTTCAGGAAGTATTGATATATATAATAATGATGGTCATCCTACAATATTGGCATGTTGAATGTTTATCTCATAGCTACACACACACACACATATGTGCGTGTGTGTGTAGCTATGAGATAAACTTTCAACATGCCAATATGGTAGGATGACCATCATTATTGCACGTACTTGCATCAAAAATACAATTTTATACCACGAACCAAGTAAGCAATCAAAGCTTGGTTTAGTCTCTATTATAAATGCTTAAACATTTTCCATAAACATGGGGTCAGACTGAACAAATGTCAATTTACTATAGTTTTTGCCAAAAGAAACTACTGTGATGGTTCTGGCATTTGAAACCATGTCCATGATGACACTGGATTGTAAGCATACGGGTCATTTTGTGTATAGAATAGCATGATATGTCAGCTACATTTCAAGATTAATTCGTTTCAAGAGCGTGCCTGATGAAACTTATTCAGTGCCATTTATCTTCAAATAAGACAGACTCATCTGATAAATGCAAATGTTATTTATAATCTTTTTGCAATTAAGTATTGAATCTTAATCTAAGAATATTCGGTGCAAAGTAGTTTGACTCAGAATCATCCAAGACATTATCCACAAAGAGCCTATCTGCTCCTCTACTGTATAAGACAAATATGTAGGAATTTGAGGTATCGAATTATAGTATTACTTTATCATATCTGAATGCTTTAGAGAAGTTTTAAATTTTATGTAATAAATAATCTATTTGACAATTCTATAAATATTGGTGGATGGGATGATCTTCTAATCAGGCTTCAGACTGCATACCTTTATTTAAAATGCACATAATAATCTTTCTTAAAATAAATTCGACTGGTATATTTCGCTTGTTGGCTTGCAACATAATTCTTTTGATTTCTTACTGACAGAAATGACATACTTACACTCCAGTGGCGAAAACAGAGAAATCGTACATGATGTTGATGACAGCAGTCTTGTCTATGAAAATATTCCAATGCAGATGCCCACAAACGTCGAAAAGGACATGACAAAAAGCCATACATTTCATACCATGACTAAACGTACTGACGATCATGCTCAGCACGACGCTATGGTTCCAAATCCATTGAGTCCTTTAGGCAGAGATGGAACAAACTTTGCTTTTTCAACAAACAAACAAAATGATACAAAACAAAATAGTCAACACACAGTGACTCAGAAAGCTGATAAGATCCAGTTAGTTTTGCCAGCAACTAAAAAGCCACCTGTGAGTGCTAAACCCACAATAGTAAGCCTCCAAACGAAACTCCCTGCACAGGTTGAGAACAAAAATACACACAAAGCTAAGAAAGACTTGCCTTACGACGCGATTAAAGAGCCAGAGGTTGATAACGATATCACCGCTTCTACTATTCTCTTGGATTATGATGATAAGATACTATCTGAAAAGAGCACGAAGGCAAATCCTAAATCCAACCTCATTCAGTCTACTCAGTTCAGTCTACAACAGCAAGGCCAGGTATTCAAAGCCAAGCAAATCAATGTAAAGCAACTAAAGGTGAATGACCTTGGGGTCTGGATGGCAGAAAAACTTCGCCTAGGAAAGTATGTATCACATTTTGCTGAAGAAATGATCGATGGGGCATTGCTGGTGGACTTGGAGGAAGATATGTTGATAACGTCGTTTGGATTTTCAGTGCTTGAAGCAAAACGACTAAGGAAGTTTGCGACGGAGGGGCATGTTCCAACATAATATTTACGATGGCGAGTAACACACTGTTTGTTAAAATTGAGGGCCTATACTTTAATGTATCCACCGAAAAGCGCTTTATACTAATCAAATATCTATGTCGCACAATCTTAGTCAGGTATATTTTTATCACTAACGATTACGGATGATTGCTTTATCCACGTCATCTCGAAAGTTATAAGACCGTTATAATGCCTTGTGAAAGTATAAGAAATGTGAGCTACTGCGGAATTTCATTGTGAGAAAATTGGCCGACGCATAAGATATTTATCCAGCGCCGGTTGTGTCTTGGAGTGGAAAATCTGTGTAAGAGTAAAACCAGGAAGTGGTTCCCATACCAACATATTCCACAGAACAAAAATCATTCATCGTGCAAATGGTATGGATACTTTGCTCTATTAATATATTTCCTTTCATTCTTTCTTAAATATCTGAGTTAGTTTTTCATTAATCTTTTATGCACGTGGAACTAGTCAATTCACATTAGTGGTGGGTGAAACATTTCTCACATGTGAGGGTGAGGGTAAAGATGGTCCGGCAAAATGCACCACCGTTTCTCCCTGATAAAGCGATATGCCCGATATTCTAGTCTTCCTCATCTAACGTGACTAATTTAGTACCCATACATTTTGTTGTTTAATACATTATGCATTGATACATATTGTAATATATCTCACGCATGTGTATCTGTACATGTTTGGCTCTACAGCTGTGTTCATACATATATATTCACAACTGTATTTCATATATCTGCATAATTTTTTGTTATTGTACATATTGTACATATTTGCACATATTGCATCCATGCGTGTGATAGATATTGTATTAGTTTCTAATATATGTTTGTATCATTTATAATTCAGGCTTATTTTCTGGTCCGTGTTTTCTTGATCATATTTGTTGATTTGCACATTTCTATTTATTGCAACCGCTTCCGTGGCCTAGTAATTAAAACGTCCGCCTCGGGTGCGGCAGGCCGTGGGTTCAATCCCCAGCCGAGTCATACCAAAGACTTAAAACAATTGTGTCTAGCAGCTGCCTGGCATGGCGCTCAGCATTAAGAGGTTAGTGTTGGGGCTGGACAGCCTGGTGTCAGGATAATGTGACCAGACGGGACTTTATGCGACATATCTGCAATATGATGGCCCAGTGCTAGACATCACTATAAACTGCCACACTCCAGACATCGTAGCGATATGGCCGAAAATTTTTTAAAGTTACTTTAAAAATCCAAATTATACACACTATTTTTTGTATTTTACATGTCTCACATTCAGTTATTAAATGTGTTTGCATTTGATGGTATTTGTGTTGTCGACATTTTGGTTTATTTTTAACTTGCTTTCATTTACAAGATTCTGAATGTATGTACATGTAAATCTCTCTTAAGCAGTCAATGGTAGGGAAAGGACAGAGAGTAAGATTTGACCCCTGAAGCAACTTTGACTTTTAAACTTGCTTCCTGAACAAATACCATGCGTCGAATACCATTATATTTGTAACGTATTTCTTATTACCGTACATTATCTAAACTGAATTTTCATATCTTTATTTTAAAATGACAGTTTTGCCTTTTTTAAATCGCAAGGGTAGGATTTGATGTGTTTAATAATAATAATAATAATAATAATAATAATAATAATAATAATAATAATAATAATAATAATAATAATAATAATATTTTGATGTTTAGCAATCTAAACTGTTATGCAGTAGACGTTATTAATCAGCGTTGAATGCTAATTTTCAGGCACGAAAGTCAGATTAAAACAACTTTCTAGACATAAGCTTGGTATCTATAATTTAAGAGATTAAGATATAAAGAATTCCAAGAGTCAATATGTTTATGTTCTTACTTTTGTTCTCAACATTTTGATAGTCTGATCATATATGAAAATATAGTGCTTTAACATTTTTATTAATTTTAAAGATATTTTTGTTTGCCGTCTGCATGGTTCCCCTTCCAGTTCCCCATTATTACTACTCCTATTTTAGGATCGTTATCTGTGATAACCGAGGCTATTCTAAAGCTAATTAATTCTGTCAGAGATGTAAAGCGATGCCTCTATTATTATAATGAAAGCCATGTGAATAAAATAAAATCAATTTCTTTCTCTTTGCCTTCTCTTTGTACTCAGGTTTCACCTTGGAGGAACGTTCTTAGAAAATATCATATTTGTTAGTCATGCGATATTCTACATTGTTATATACTTGTTTACTCAGTGGGATGGGGCCAACACTCATATTTACGTTCCAGTGTAGAGAGAGAGAGAGAGAGAGAGAGAGAGAGAGAGAGAGAGAGAGAGAGAGAGAGAGAGAGAGAGAGAGAGAGAGAGAGAGAGAGAGAGAGAGAGAGAGAGAGAGAGAGAGAGAGAGAGAGAGAGAGGGTAAACTTTAAAATTGTACAAGAAGACGCTTTTCTTCCCAATACTGTTAAGGACCTCTGTTGAAAGTATTGGTGTATTCATCTAGAGACTAACGTAGAATCTGGGGAGATCAGGGAAACATAAGAATTTCACATGTAATTTTGTCTGATTTTAATAACACTGCAGTATCTTTGAAAAGTGATGTCGGAACTCTTACTACAATTAGCTCAAAATATGTGTTGCTCTTGCAAGGACCAACTTTACATTATAATCATATTTAGTCATAATCATTTACGGCACAGTGTTTGGCACAGCTCTCTAAAATATCTTGCATGAATGGCAAGCAGCGGATAATTATGTCCTTGGAATTATTGCTTTTCAATATTTTGGTTTAATGACCTATAAAAATGACAGTATAACGACTGAAACATTAAATTTGACCAATCATTCGTTCCGATAAATATTTTCCTAAGAATAACATGTGACAATTGTAAATAGGGATAGGGATATAAATAGCTCAGACACAAGTCTTTAAATGCCATTATCTACGAAGGCGCTTTTCAGTAGTTGTATGTGTCACTTAAGGGTCAACATTATTTTTTTCCATAGACAAACGACCGAGAGACAATATGGAGTCATTTGGGAAATCATATATAATTCGGCCCGTAGGCTTAACTTGGGAATGACACTTAGTGTGAGTGGGAATGACACTTTGGGATCAATGGGAATATTTAACAAGGGAGAGTCGCTTGGGAGGTCAATGGATTTTTCCACAGGCATAAGTTCGAGAAGCACTTGGGGTCATACGAGAAATCATGTGATAAATAGGTCCATAGGTCTAATATGAGAAATTAACATGGAGATGACATTCTGAATCAAATGGGTCACAAGGCGAAATTATTTTGGCAATGGTGAAAGATTATATCATTTCTAGGCAAATGAGTAGCTTTGCTTTGAAAAAGGCATTTGGAGTTTGTTAGCCAGAGTGAGTTAGTATACATTACATCTCACTGGTCTTATTTGTTTCTTCTCGAGATCGGTCTCACAGTGGGACTGTACAGCAGTGACAACTCTTCAACATTCGGTCAATTGCTTAGGTGGCAATAATAACCCTCATTGGGAATAAAATAGAACTACTATTATCCCGTAATGTAAATACCCGATAAGCGATGCCGCATTGCTCATAGGAGCGTGTTACAAACTGGAATCACTCGATTAGTATAGCAGGCTTCGTAAGGGCTAATCTGATTGGTTGGAATTTAGGCGCGCTTTTCCTAGAACAACATCACAATGCAGCGGGTAGAAGATAGTATTGAAACATAAACAAAAGGGCAATCAATCAAAAGGCACCTGCTCACATAATTATTTAGTCTATGATATACCCAATAATGGGACTGAACAATAGCACATCAGTGGAAGACAATACTTAGGGCTAATGAGATACTAAAAATGAACAATTATAACAATAAGCCAAAATATTTATTTACATTATTTATCTATTTACTTATTTATTTATCTCACACACTTAACTTACTTAAGTCTAGTCATTCATTTAATCCAATGAATTAAAACATTTCAACTATATATTATATTCACCTAACTTAACTTACTAACTTAATACTATTCTAGATAACTATATACATTTGATCTCGTTAATTCAATTGAATCACACTATGTTAATTATCTATTCGCTTCAGGTAAATTTTATCTGTCAACCAATTTAATGTATTTCTCTCACCTACTTAACAACATGTTTGTAATATTTGGTTACTTAATAAAACTATAAATTCAACTTAATTATATATTTAATTAAACTTAATTTGGTCATCTAATGTCTTTGAGCAAATTGACTTAAACAAACTCTTAAATTATTTGTTTACTGATCATAATTCCAGCTATTATATTCAATTTATTCTATCATATTCATTATAATGCATCCAATCTCCTTCATCTAACTTGTTTCCTCAATCATTTAAGTAATTTTATATAATCCCTCTGGTTCTATGGTATCCTAACTAAATCCAAGCGATACATAATATTTAATTAAATTTACCTTAGTTTTCCATTTATAGAGTTGCCCTACTATATTAATAGATTTTATACTTAGAGGCTTAAAAACAACTATAACAAAAATTAAAATAAAAGGAGCACAACAAACAAAACAATAAAACACGATGATAGGTTAACCTCTTGGACAGAAGGCAAATCATACCAAGGAATACAAAGAAGACCTTGGAGGAAAAGGATTAAGAGGACAATAACAAGCCATGACAAAAGTAGAAAAGAAGTGCATTCCCACTCCACAACAATTTGCCAAATTGAAAAAGATTTACAGCATTAACCAACAACAATTTCAAGAACAATTTACCGTTTCGAAAAGAAGTACAAAATTAACCAACAATAACTTGCCAGACAAGCATCAAAGGAAGGGAAGTCCGTGTCGCATTTCCTGCTGTCCCACAATATCCCCCCCACACGCACACACACACACACACACACACACACACACACACACACACACACACACAACATCATAGCTGGGAATATCAAACATGTGCTAGGAATATATGTAAGCAATACCTGGGTGGGATCCGAGCAAAGTTTTATTACCATAACCCGAGCATATCAAACTATAAATTCAACTTAAATTATATATTTAATTATAATAATTATACTAATTTTTAATTATGATATATAATTGTAATAATTATAATAATTATAATTTGCACCCTATCAAAGGCAAGGGTCAATCCATTACACACACACACACAAACACAGACACACACACACCCTGCTGTCTCATAACACCACCCACCCACCCCAGACACATACTAGCTCAGAGACAAGGGACATTCCAGGCGTATCTGTCTGCTGACCCACAAAATCTAACTAACGGTCTTCAGTTTGGTCATAGAAGACCAACTTGCAAACATGATCCTTTCGGACGGCGGTCAAAATTCTTCAACAATTTTTACCTAAGCAACGCTAAAAGTTGTAACGGATGGCCTACATCCAGCTGATTGGAAATAAATTAGATCAATGTAAATTACACCAATGTAAATTAAACCAATGTATATAAGTTCGTCAAATTCCAACACGAAATCCTATTATAAATTCACAAATCTTCAAAAGTCGGCCAATTGCTACGGTGGCTCACACAAAGTTGGTATAGGGATACCCGTAGGCACAACTGGTAAAGATTTGATCGAAGTCAGCCCGGCCGAGATAAAGCAGGGTAGACTTGCTTTTTGGCGACAGGTTGGGCGGGGGTTGCGAAAGAGTCGGTTGTGGGTCTGCCGTTTGGAAGTGATGTAGAGCACTGACCCCAGAGGATACGACGGCACTATGTTCATACCCAGGGGAACAACCAGCAGAAAGGCCTAGGACTATAGCAAAGTCAACGGTCAAAAACAGCCGCATAAGCAGATCAGAAGCAATAGGAATCAGCCAGTCAGTCACCTTCCTCGTCATGCATGATCATTCACCTACTGGACGTCGAGGGAGTAACATCAGGAGCAGCAGTCTTGCCGGAGGTATGGACCACGTGGAGCAAGCAGTGCTGCATGAACGCTACCTAGAAAGACGGAAGGTGTCTAGAGAGCGGGAAAATGTGCTATATATGTACTGTAACCAAACAAAGAATAAAGAAGCGTAGAGCCAATTGTATGCAGCATACCGCGGAGGCTCAGCTACCCACCCGCCGGATAGAAGTCTCAGCTCCTCACCAACACTGCAAGAAGCTGCTAAATAGCACAATATTAAAGCTGATACCGGAAAATCATAAGACTGGACTAAGAGTACAGTGAAGTTTAACCCGGAATACCTCAAAGTCTCCAAACTCGGTTGAAATAGCTGAGCAACCTTTCAATATTGCCTTGCTGAACGATATAGGCTTTCCATTTGGCTTGAAAACCTTTCTGATATTATCTCTATTTTAAAATCCGAATTTGATCCTTTGATTCCACCGTCAAAAATTGTCTCCTGTTATTTATTTATATTCTATGCGTGCTAAACAAATGTATGAGTCATTTAGACTTAACTGATTGGTATAAATTAGATAAATATCTATATTTTAGATAATTTCATGCACAATTTGTACACAAAATTCAAACTCGACTAAAAATAACGAAGAAATTTCTAGACTCATTCTATTGGGTTAATTGCGTAGGTGACTTGCACCTTATTGTGTTTTATTTAGGTCCAATAATTCAACTGACTGAATTTGACATACTAACTGTGTGGGTTGTTGTTTCAAAGTATACACGACATCAATTACGGTGGCGTTTTTTCTCTACTGGGACCTTTTCCTTCTTTGCCACTGCCAGACTTAAGTGAGTAGTACGGCCATCGTACATAAACGAGTGGTTGTTGTGGCACCATAACAACAACAACGACCAGTTAAATATCCTGACCTTCAGGAATTAACAAGTTGCGTAAGAACATTGGGTTTTATATGCGACTATTATCTTTTATCATCACCAGCTTCGCTAGCCAAGGTTCCTATATCCCTATATACACCTTGGCGGAAAGAACAACTATATTGGTGCTTTGTCCTTGCGACTTCTAATGGATCTTGTGTTGTCTCCCTTAGTATGTAATGCCAGCTAACCAATAGCGTGATGCATTGCACATCGGCCGAAAACGGTGGTGGCAGTTGACCTTAAAAGGATAATTTGTACGTTTAACATTGAAAGTATAACTATGTACCAGATGGAAGCCATTGCATGTCTGTTTGAGTGAAATATATTAGTGCAAGATGAACCGGCACTGAAAAATCAGTCCATTCAAGTTTTGTGCTCCCATTGGTACAATTATCAAATTTGAACAACTTAATTCTGATTGGATGTGGTGCTATTGAATAGATCAGTTAGCAAAATCTCATAGCTAAGAAAAAGGATTGCTTATGGTAGAAAATAAACAAGGAAAAAGACTATCGTTGATGCATATAAGTTCTTCAAACAAAGAAAAAGGACTCTATACTACATTAATGAAAGTGCGAATGTTCTTCGGAAAGATGAACTTAACAAGGAAGATTCCATAGCATATCTGGCATCTAACATTATTTACTGCCAGTTGAGGCCACACGAGATTTAGGTCAACACGTGATATCAAGGAAATCTACTCCCTTATAACACACCGTCACATTACAATCTTATTTGAAACATTTGGAGAAAGACTTGAATTATGAAATTTGTTTAAAAAATAAAAGATAAAATATTTCATTGATAATTCTGGCCCCAGACTTACTGACCTGCACAGGAAGATAACCGCTAACGCTAGTAATTGATTGAGTTGCAGATAAAACGTATTCATTCAACTGAAATAGCCAAACAGACAGCGGACATTTATGCAAAACAAATGCGACAAAATCAGTTATGTTATCTACTGATAATTTATTGAAAAAGTTAACTAATTGAAAATAAGAGTTTAGGAGAGATGAAGATACACTGAAATCTAAATATATAAACGTTTCCATAATAAATAGCAATGCTAAATCACTCAGGACCGAAATAAACGAAAACAATGAGACAGTCAAAACTGAATTTTAATTTGGGATTAAACAACAACACATTGCTTGATAGAATTTGGTCATTGAGAGACAAAATAAATAAATGTAACAAGGATTTTGAAACTACAAAAACAAGAATAAAAACCAACATTGGTTAAGATTAACAAGCTTAATTGAACTCCGTCTCGTTTACCATAATTAAACGTTACACACAATAGACTATTTGAAATAATATGGATTATATATAATATTTGAAACTCGTGAGTTAATAATGGTGCAATAATATTATTTATATACAGTTATATTGAATGTTACAGGCAACAAATTAATATATTATACACCGAATCCATAAAAGAAAATATACTATAATTTACTTTGGAATTAATCAACGACGTACAAACTAGAGGAAAACAATATTAAATTTTTTCGATCAATACCCAGCTATTCCACACAGTTTTGAACGTGAATGATTTTGCACCTATTACATCCATCCACTTCTGACTCACACTCAGAACCATTTTCAAAATAACTCCCATACATCCATCCACCCATTTTTCTGTTGGCTCAAGGGCTCCTTCTTGTTCCCTTGCAGGGCATGAAAAACCAACTTTTGTACAGCATTTCTATAATAAAGGTGTCAAACAATGAAATGAGTCTTTGTTATTGTTGTCTTTCTTTTATAAATTCAATTTATACAGATAAAATATAAAACTTGAACATTTTAATATCTTCCAAGTCTGTTCCCAGACAAAAGTAAGAGAGGCAACACAGACAATATAACAAGCATAGAAAGACCTCTATACAGCGCATTCAAGTAGGTAGAATGCATTGGTAATAGCGGTCAGTGCATTCAAGTAGGTAGAATGCATTGGTAATAGCGGTCAGTGCATTCAAGTAGGTAGAATGCATTGGTAATAGCGGTCAGTGCATTCAAGTAGGTAGAATGCATTGGTGAGAGTGGGCAGTGCAATTAAGTAGGTAGAAGGCATTGGTAATAGCGGTCAGTGCATTCAAGTAGGTAGAATGCATTGGTGAGAGTGGGCAGTGCAATTAAGTAGGTAGAAGGCATTGGTAATAGCGGTCAGTGCATTCAAGTAGGTAGAATGCATTGGTAATAGCGGTCAGTGCATTCAAGTAGGTAGAATGCATTGGTAATAGCGGTCAGTGCATTCAAGTAGGTAGAATGCATTGGTGAGAGTGGGCAGTGCAATTAAGTAGGTAGAAGGCATTGGTAATAGCGGTCAGTGCATTCAAGTAGGTAGAATGCATTGATAATAGTGGTCAGTGCATTCAAGTAGGTAGAATGCATTGGTGAGAGTGGGCAGTGCAATTAAGTAGGTAGAAGGCATTGGTAATAGCGGTCAGTGCATTCAAGTAGGTAGAATGCATTGGTAATAGCGGTCAGTGCATTCAAGTAGGTAGAATGCATTGGTGAGAGTGGGCAGTGCAATTAAGTAGGTAGAAGGCATTGGTAATAGCGGTCAGTGCATTCAAGTAGGTAGAATGCATTGGTAATAGTGGTCAGTGCATTCAAGTAGGTAAAATGCATTGGTGAGAGTGGGCAGTGCAATTAAGTAGGTAGAATGCATTGGTAATAGCGGTCAGTGCATTCAAGTAGGTAGAATGCATTGGTGAGAGTGGGCAGTGCAATTAAGTAGGTAGAAGGCATTGGTAATAGCGGTCAGTGCATTCAAGTAGGTAGAATGCATTGGTGAGAGTGGGCAGTGCATTCAAGTAGGTATAATGCATTGGTGAGAGTGGGCAGTGCATTAAAGTAGGTAGAATGCATTGGTGAGAGTGGGCAGTGCATTCAAGTAGATAGAATGCATTGGTGAGAGTGGGTAGTGCATTCAAGTAGGTAGAATGCATTGGTGAGAGTGGGCAGTGCATTCAAGTAGGTAGAATGCATTGGTGAGAGTGGGCAGTGTATTCAAGTAGGTAGAATGCATTGGTGAGAGTGGGCAGTGCATTCAAGTAGGTAGAATGCATTGGTGAGAGTGGGCAGTGCATTCAAGTAGGTAGAAGGCATTGGTGAGAGTGGGCAGTGCATTCAAGTAGGTAGAATGCATTGGTGAGAGTGGGCAGTGCATTCAAGTAGGTAGAAAGCATTGGTGAGAGTGGGCAGTGCATTCAAGTAGGTAGAATGCATTGGTGAGAGAGGGCAGTGCAATTAAGTAGGTAGAATGCATTGGTGAGAGTGGGCAGTGCATTCAAGTAGGTAGAATGCATTGGTGAGAGTGGGCAGTGCAACTAAGTAGGTAGAATGCATTGGTGAGAGTGGGCAGTGCATTCAAGTAGGGAGAAAGCATTGGTGAGAGTGGGCAGTGCATTCAAGTAGGTCGAAAGCATTGGTGAGAGTGGGCAGTGCATTCAAGTAGGTAGAAGGCATTGGTGAGAGAGGGCAGTGCATTCAAGTAGGTAGAATGCATTGGTGAGAGTGGGCATTGCATTCAAGTAGGTAGAATGCATTGGTGAGAGTGGTTAGTGCATTCAAGTAGGTAGAAAGCATTGGTGAGAGTGGGCAGTGCATTCAAGTAGGTAGAAGGCATTGGTGAGAGTGTGCAGTGCATTCAAGTAGGTAGAATGCATTGGTGAGAGTGGGCAGTACATTCAAGTAGGTAGAAGGCATTGGCAATAGCGGTCAGTGCATTCAAGTAGGTAAAATGCATTGGTGAGAGTGGGCAGTGCATTCAAGTAGGTAGAAGGAATTGGTGAGAGTGGGCAGTGCATTCAAGTAGGTAGAAGGCATTGGTGAGTGTGGGCAGTGCAATTAAGTAGGCAGAAGGCATTGGTGAGAGAGGGCAGTGCATTCAAGTAGGTAGAATGCATTGGTGAGAGTGGGCAGTGCATTCACGTAGGTAGAAGGCATTGGTGAGAGTGGGCAGTGCATTCAAGTAGGTAGAATGCATTGGTGAGAGTGGACAGTGAATTCAAGTAGGATAGAAGGCATTGTTGAGAGAGGGCAGTGCATTCAAGTAGGTAGAAGGCATTGGTGAGAGTGGGCAGTACATTCAAGTAGGTAGAAGGCATTGTTGAGAGTGGGCAGTGCATTCAATTAGGCAGAAGGCATTGGTGAGAGTGGGCAGTGCATTCAAGTAGGTAGAATGCATTGGTAAGAGTGGGCAGTGCATTCAAGTAGGTAGAATGCATTGGTGAGAGTGGACAGTGCATTCAAGTAGGTAGAAGGCATTGGTGAGAGTGGGCAGTGCATTCAAGTAGGTAGAAGGCATTTTTAATAGCGGTCAATGCATTCAAGTAGGTAAAATACATTGGTGAGAGTGGGCAGCTCGTTCGTGTAGATGGAAGGCATCGGTGACAGTGGGCAGTGCATTCAAGTAGGTACAAGAGGAGCAACCTCAACTGGAGAAAAGTAAGTAACGCACGGAAACTCAGCAACGAGATTTTGGAGTATGGTACATTTATTTGGTCATTTTTATAATCTGACACCACTGATTTAAGATAATATCATACGCTGACCGATTCTATACTTTCATTCTTCACACAGTGTTTTGGCGCCATAGCTGTAACTTTTGAAAGAAAACTCGAAAAAGCCATTACGAAAAGTGATCAAAATCAATATGTATAAAATGCCCACGTTCCTAACATTGGATATATGTACGAAATGGAAAGTTACGAAGCAAAACTATTAGCATGTTGGAAGAAAACGAAAACTTTCAGCTCTCTCCAGCATTTGAAAGACATTATTCTGATAAAAACAAGTGTCCATCGAAAAAATTCATGTCGAATTTTGAAACACAAATAAGGATAAAATGGTAAAGAAAATAATTGCTAATATTTGCGATATAATGCGAGAATAAGTGTAAGGCGTTTGGAGTATATTATCTGGGTACGATTATGATTAATAATGAGGGTATCATGAATTTAAATATCTATCGCTGGTGCTTTTGCAACAAAATGTTTGAACATTATCATCATCATCATCATCATCATCATCATCATCTACTATAGCAATAATATTATGTCTTTCTCCTATCAATACAGATGTCATCTCAAGTTCTAAAAGGTCAGTACGATGTTAATTTTGTGTCCGCCTCATGAAAGTTCGCATTGTTATTAACCGGTCAGATGTTGCTGATCAGGATGCTTTTTCACTTTCAACACGGAAACGATGATAATAACAATGACAATGATAGCAAAAATAACAATGAGTAAAACATGGTGCCTTTTTCGTAAAGATTGCTTGGGAGCATGCTTATGAGATTTATCTTGTGGATTGTAAATTGCTGCAAAAAATGTCTTTGGTGTACGACCAACTTCTCTTTGTTTTTTCAACTTCATGGGTACCTGGAATATTAAAAAGGCATTATCATTTATATGTTATTTCATTAAGGAATCTGCAATTGATTTATTTTCTTCCTGTAGAAAATTGCTAATATACAAGTAGCATATAAAGTGTATCTGACATGCGCTCTGATCTTAATACAATATGTACAAATATATGATTTCATATTCAATCTTCTAGACGATATTGACTTCATCGCTGATCATCCTGATATTTTTATCCTTGGATAATAATTTATTCGGATATATATAAGTCTTGTAATTTTCAACTATCCCACTAAGTAATATCAATGTAAATTTAATTTGTATCCATTCTAAGCTTTCTTCCTGCATCATTATATGGTACACATAATTGTATTTTGGATTTGACCTAACCAAAATCAAGTTTTTTTTTGTGGGCATAATTAAACTTATCATTCTCTGTCAACATATGCTATACAGTTAAAATCTCCCTCGGAGGGTAAATATTTAGATCATTATCAAAAAAGGTAAATATATTTATTTGGACGTGAGTCAAAGACATTGGTATTACCCATGAATAATAAATGTATACTTGATACTTACCAAGTTCTTTATTGTCATTTTAGTAATAGATTTTCTGTTTACAACTTAGAAATTTCTAGAAATAAATTTTGAACTTACAACATGGCTCTTTATTTGGGTCTTAGCTATTATACAATATTATTTACTTGAAAAATATTCATCCTTGCATTAAAAATCTTTAGGCAGAGCCAGTCTTCGTGTTATTGTCAATATTTGATTGGGATGAGGGTGAATTTACTATGTAAAGTATTATTCACTGGAAATAAAAAGTGCTCTAAAATAATATTCTTGGACATAAACATTAATTCCGAATTATAGTAAAGTCAGAGAAGAATATGCCACATCATATTATTATGATTAATTGAAAGACTTAGTATATAATTATACTTCAGGACAATCGTTCATTAGTATATTCAAGGCGGCAGGCGCATCAACACATTCATCGTTACATCATCTTTGGAATACAACTGGAATTTAAGTAGAACTTTATTGACTTTGACTGGTGATAGAACGTTTGGAACCATTTGGGACTTTTTTCCCAATAATGTTTTTTGTTAAATGTCATGTTGCATTCCTGGTAAATAAGTTATTGATTGAATTTTGCAAACAAAACATCATTGGTTTCGCCCTTTTATATTAATTAGTTTTAGACTATAGTGTCGTAATACCTATCTGTAACTTTGATTAATCATATTAGAATAAACATTATCTGACATGATGTACACAATACTGTCATATATGGGAAAATTGAAATCGTTCACAACTATTCAGTTTTAATTAAATTTTATAAACGAGTCGAAATAGAAAATTGGTGGAATAACTTGAAGTACGTTCGGGTGTATCTGTCTTTACTTATACGACGTCGTCGCATTATTTTTGACATCACAAGGTATTAATACACGTATGACATATAGCTACGTGGTAGGATGATAAATATGTTTATATCCTGCTAGTTTAAAAAAAGTGGAATAAATTCAAGTCGTGTATGTCAGCTTACACCTATTGGGACATTTTATGCTTTTTTGGGCGTTTTTGTTTGGGTGAATATCTGTTCGGAAACTTTATGATGTACCACCACACAAAATTTTGACATTTCTTTGGAAGGAATGCTTATATATATATGTATGTATGTATGTATGTATGTATGTATGTATGTATGTATGTATGTATGTATGTATGTATGTATGTATGTATGTATGTATGTATGTATGTATGTATGTATGTATGTATGTATGTATGTATGTGTGTGTGTATGAATATATGTGTGTGTGTTTGTGAGTGTGCGTGCGTGCGTGCGTGCGTGCATGCATGCATGCATGCATGCATGCATGCATGTATGTATGTATGTATGTATGTATGTATGTATGTATGTATGTATGTATGTATGTATGTATGTATATATGTATGTGTGAATGTGTGTATGTATGTATGTATGTATGTATGTATGTATGTATGTATGTATGTATGTATGTATGTATGTATGTATGTATGTATGTATGTATGTATGTATGTATGTATGTATGTATGTATGTATGTATGTATGTATGTATGTATGTATGTTTCCCATATTTAAGGATTGAATATGTTTAATCTTCTTCCTTTTATACTGTAGTACTCCATGTTTGCATTTATTTGCAAGGGTTTATCTACATATAGATATGTAAAATATTGTTTTATTAAATTTTAATACTATACTGTTAATTGCTACCAATATTATACTTATTATCTTGTACACACTAATATGTCCATAGATACAGAATGATACTTGCAAAAAAAATTCATAAATTTATCTGTTAAATGATGAAATACTATAGTAACTTATACCAGTTGAGTGATATCAACCCCACTTGGGCATCTTGATAATTTATGCGTGTTAGTGTCCTTTACACTCTGTAGTTCTAATATCCATCAAATACCAGAAAAGAACAATGTACAATGACTCATTTAGAGTGTATACAACTTACCTTTAAGTAATCCATTTTTATTGAAGTCTGGCCCGAGTCCTCCTGGGGTTTAGCTGACAGAGAAAAAAAAAAAAGAAAAACTTTCAGCATAAATTACGACTCCAAAATGAAAGCATTTGAGATACAGGATTTAAATCTAAATTATTGATTGCGGTAGATTCTGGTCATTAAAGAAAACCAAAATACATTTACTAAGAGGATGTCTTTTTGAAGAAGCTGTATGAATGTTGTTTTTGTTGTTATAGAGTTTAACGCCATTTCTCAGCACAAGATAAGCTATACATGGCGGCCAGTATTAATGGTGGATGAAGAACCCTGGAAAACCCCGGAAAGAATCACCGACCCACGAGAAGCTACTGACAGGCTTTCTCACTTACCCACGTTAGCCGAGCCTGGCCTCTAACTCGTATGTATGTATGTATGTATGTATGTATGTATGTATGTATGTATGTATGTATGTATGTATGTATGTATGTATGTATGTATGTACGAACATATGTATGTATGCATGCATGTAAGTATGTATGTATGTATGTATGTATGTATGTATGTATGTATGTATGTATGTATGTATGTATGTATGTATGTATGTATGTATGTATGCATGCATGCATGCACGCACGCACGCACGCACGCACGCACGCACGTACGTACGTACGTACGTACGTACGTACGTACGTACGTACGTACGTATGTATGTATGTATGTATGTATGTATGTATGTATGTATGTATGTATGTATGTACGTACGAACATATGTATGTATGCATGCATGTATGTATGTATGTATGTATGTATGTATGTATGTATGTATGTATGTATGTATGTATGTATGTATGTATGTATGTATGTATGTATGTATGTATGTATGTATGTATGTATGTATGTATGTCACTACAATCAGAAATAATATTATAATACTGATTAGAAAGTTTTAATTCGTACAATATCCGACAATCAATACTCATTCGTTAGTTACGGCATCCATTCTCATAAAGGATCTACGCAGATCAGTTAAAAATAGCATATATGCCTTCATGTCTGTAATATGAATCCTACTATAATTAGATGAATCTAAACTTACCGTTATCAGACAAATCCTAACTGATGTAATTAGACAAATCTTTAATGACTGCAATTAGATTAATCATAATTGACAGTAATTAGATGATTCCTAGCTGACTGTAATTATGTGTTTACTGACTGCAATTATATAAATTATAACTGTAATTAAACGATTCCTAACTGACTGTAATTAGACGATTCCTAACTGACTGTAATTACATATCTTTACTGACTGCATTTAGATGAATTATAACTGTAATTAGACGATTCCTAACTGACTGCATTTATACAAATCCTTACTGACTTTACTGACTGCAATTAGATGAAACATGGACTAATTTAATGTTAGATGATATGAGTTCTGTTACTCGTAGACACAGGTTCTAGTCTCAGGAGTGAGGGAACCATTATTCACTTTCCAATGTGATACTATTTCTTATTTCTTATATTTCCCAGTGACATGGAATCATATGTTTTGATGCCATTGGTTCGACTATAGTGCATTTGTGTACTACCAACAAAATTATTTCAGTCATTAGTATTCAATTTTGTGATATATTTTTATTGAAAAGTTATTTCTGAAATATTCGAATATATTGGTCCGATTGAAATTTATATGCGGTGAGTTTAACGTTTATGTAACTTCTTTTTGCGGCAAAAGAATCACAATGAGCAAGAAGTTTGATTTGAACTATGAATCAGAAAAGTCTAGAACTTCAATTTGAAACTTAAATCAGAATAGCCTAGAAAATTTTATTTGAAAATTAAAAAATAAATTATTAGGCTCGAAGGTTGATATACAATTAAACATCACACAAGGCAATTTGATTTACAAATGAAGAAACAC
>JAEAOA010000057.1:42500-100000 GCA_016746295.1 Potamilus streckersoni
GGAAAAGTACCTCCTCCATATTTCACTTCGTTGCGTTAGGAACATCCTGTTATCACATAGGAGCTCCATTTGTTGAGTACACTTCCTCTTTCTACTAAAGATTATATATAATCTCCACTTCTGTCCAAACTGTCAACTGTATTCACGAACATCTGTAGTCAATTCAGCGTAGAACTTAGTAGAGAAGTGTCCTTTGCTAAAAGTGTGTCCGGTATATTCATCTGACTCATTGTTAATCGACAATTAATTCAATAGGTCATTTATGTACACGAGAAAAAGAAATAGTCACAGTCCACAGCAGTTTCAGCAGAAGCTGATTCATGGAGAGAATCGAATCATGATGCAAATTATATTCGTTTTAGTCAGAAAATAATAAATGCCATTCATGTCAATACAGTACACAGAAACAAAACTGTACGGTAATAAAGAACGCTTGTACAGTTGTAACAATATTAAAATAAATAGTGATGTCATTACACACGAACAGTAACAGCTAAAGTTGCATGAATATATCTGAAGAAATTTTTATATAAAAAATTACAACTTTCTTAAATATTATTTTCAGCTGGAAAAGGGATAAAGGAGCTGAATATATACACAGTTTAAACACAATTAGCGCGATATTACTTCGAGGTTAAAGTAAAAGAAATGTAAATAAGTATAAATGTTACATTGGTTAAGATTTGGGTAGATTTATCAATGATATTCAGTCATATTTGAAGAAGGTTGTGATTGGACAAGTTCGGAAATTTAGTTGTGTGAAGGTTCACTGCGAAGATGAACATTTTAAGCATTGCAATCTTCACTACAGAAGAAGATTTATAAATATATATTTAAAAGAAATTAAATGGACAGTGTCATTGAACGGCTTTGACATTTGAAATACCAGATAGGATTGGGTGTAAGAATTTTGCTTAAAGAATTTTGCTTGGAAAAGCTACTTGTAATACCATATTTCTGTCTCAGTTTTACTGATACCAAATGTGTTATTTTTTCAGTACAATGATTTGAAAATTGTATCTTCTTAAACATATTAAAGAAAGTAAATATTACTGAAAACTAAAATACGATTGAAGTTACAATGATGAATAATATTTATAAGAAGTGAAAAAGTTCCACTTATACGGTTTCAGCTTTTTTTTCAAGTCAAGAAGACCATATAAAAAAAGATTTAGGCTGCTGTTGGAATTTATGATTGTTCAGCTTTTTTTTCAAATCGGCTTATTTCATAACGTATATTCATGTGCAGTAAACAGTTAAAGCAGAACCCAAATCTTATAAAATCGTTAATAGTCTTATGTTTCAAAGTTTATACAGTTTCTTCTATCAGTTCAAAAATTATGGCATTATAGTCTATAAAAACAAATTCTGTTGATTTCTGGCCATACTCCAACACAAATTAAAAGGACGCTAATCCTTACTAAAATATTTAGCTATACAGTTGTACTCTTGCACTATCAAGTAATCATGTATTTTAAAATATATACCACTTAAAAATAGTTTGGTTAGGTTCGATGCATTTAATTATACATTGTTAAGGCTGTAACAGTCATAAAAATAACAAAAAGTAATTTGCTGTTTGCATGAATCAATGAACTAACTCTTCAACAAAATCTTAAGATCAGGTATTCATCCGTGACTAGGCATGATTTCATCATTGGCTAGCAAATGATTTCATCATTTGCTAGGCACGTTTTCATAATCGACTAGACCAGTTTTCATCCTTGAGTTGACGTGATTTCATCCACGACTAGACGTTTTCATCCTTGACTATGCATATTTTCGTTCTCGACTAGCCATGTTCTGTTGTAAGTAGTTTTAAACAAAAAGGTTATACAATAACTAAAATGATGTTGTATTCAGTCTTTTTCAGATTTTGTGCAAATATAGCATTTTATTAATTAGTCACTCATCATTGTATCATAACATAAGACACCCGAGTAAAGGTTTTGTCTTAATAAATAACAACATTGTGTTAACCTTGTGGCTATTGCTAACCAAAGCTGAAAAACAAACATGCCTGATACATAATGACCGGCCGTTTTGATTGTTTTGCTTCTGCATATTGTATAATAAAATGATAAATTGTTTTAATTTATTTTACGTTGATTCATGGATGGTATGCTTCAATACATTACTGTTACCATGCTATAGCTTACAGTGAGAGTAATGCTTAAATAAAAACAAAAAAATTAGTGTAGAAACAAATTAAGACTTACGTTATTAATTTCTGTATTGTTTGGTTGTACATCAAATAATACTTTCTGGTATTGTATACATTTCCTCAGATTATTAGTTTTGAGAATATACTATGTTTGACAGGCCTTCCATAATTACATAAAGTTCCTCAGTTTATTAGTCTTGAGAATGTACCATGTTTGCCAGGACTTCCATAGTCACATACAGTTCCTCAGATTATTAGTTTTGAGAATATACTATGTTTGACAGGCCTACCATAGTTACATACAGTTCCTCAGTTTATTAGTCTTGAGAATATACCATTTTTGCCAGGCCTTTCATAGGCACATATCAGTCTTGAAAATATATCATGTTTGACAGGCCTTCCATAGTCACATACAGTTACTCAGATTACTAGTCTTGAGAATACACCATGACAGGCCTTCCATAGTCACATACAGTTACTCAGATTACTAGTCTTGAGAATACACCATGACATGCCTTCCATAGTCACATACAGTTACTCAGATTACTAGTCTTGAGAATACACCATGACAGGCCTTCCATAGTCACATACAGTTACTCAGATTACTAGTCTTGAGAATACACCATGACAGGCCTTCCATAGTCACATACAGTTACTCAGATTACTAGTCTTGAGAATATCTCATGTTTGACAGGTCTTCCATAGTCACATATAGTATTTCCTATTCCTAAGTTGTAAAACATTTCCGAACAGATTTATAAACTCGTTGACACAGTGATAAAACACCAATTCACATATTCTAAGTGGATCATGTGTGAGGTTCATTAAAACTGAATTAGCTGTCAAAACTTATTTTCTCAGTATTCGTTCATATAATCGATTGTCTAAGATCTGTTTTCTTTTACATCTGCAGTTTTCGACTGTAGATTTTACATGGATTTATTCATGCTCTCTTCTTTCTTTCTCAGATCCACTGGGAATAATTAATTGGAGCAGATTTTTGCTTTGTCGAATACTATGTCACTGGTTTTTGTTATTGAACTATCGTGTGTTGTTCATACATTATTTTACATTAGATCTATCTTTTTAAAAATAATAAATTCTATACTGCTTGTCAGCATTTTGTTGTTGATTTTATATTATGATTAAGTTTCCCCATTTTCTTGTTTCAATCCAGTTATTCTCTTCTACACCGTATATCATTATTGTTTCATACTAAGAATGAAGTCCTGTCCGATAATGCAGAGCCTTGATACGATGAAGTCCTGTCCGATAATGCAAAGCCTTGTTACGATGAAGTCCTGTCCAATAATGCAGAGCCTTGTTACGATGAAGTCCTGTCTAATAATGTTGAGCTACGTTTACCTAAGCGATCTAACCTAATTATTTAGACGAACTTCTTTTTTTTTATTAATGTTGTTTGTGCAAATAATGTGAATGAATTAAAATGTAGACATTCAAAATATATTCAGATCTGTAATGTTTCACTGACTCTAATACCACTCCAACACGAAATGCTCCCAAGGATTTTGATAAAGTCTTTTTGAAATGTATGAATAATTTTATGTTTGTTGAACAGCGCAACTATCTCCGTAATAAGATTAGGATAAAAATACGACCTGACAAAAAAGTTTTGCAATTGCCAGAATGATCAAACATTGTATTAGACAGGTGTTAAAACCCAAAGAATCGAATTAACCTATAACATTCATTGAACATAAACACTAGTAGATTTATCCAAGTAGTTAATCCACTAATTGTTATTTATTAAAATCTCACTCAATATTTATTAAAATCTCACTCAATATTTATTAGAATCTCAATCAAAATATATGAAAATGTTCCAGGTACAATACAGCAATATTGCAAATTTGTATTGTATTTAAGTCATTATTTAATTTTTTTTTTTCTAGTTGGTTTTATTAAATGTGTACGCTTGATATCCACAAGAGATGTTTTATTTTCTCAATATATGTGCGTAAAATCATTCCACTACAGTTACCTTGTTTGTCGTCTTCAAGAACAATGGAGGTTTGTGTACACGGAAGTATTCCATCTTGAGCACCCTATATAAAGTAAATAAATAAATAAATAATAATAATAATAATAATAATAATAATAATATAATAATAATAATAATAATAATAATAATAATAATAATAATAATAATAATAATAATAATAATAATAATAATAATAATATGACGGTAATGACGCGTTCTCCTAAGACTGCCATTGTATTTAAATGTCAGGTCTATGCCTAACATATAGTTGCATTTTCAAGATCTCCCTGAGGAAATACAATCTGTGGTCATCGTGGTCGACAAGTGCAAGACAAAAATGTGACTAAAAGTCATTGTCGCACAGAAGACACATGTTCCGCGAAGGCAAACGACTGTAGATAACCTCGCACCACTGTTGGGGAAACCTAAACCAAATATGTAATTTCTAACAGTTATGTCTCCCGAAGCTTCACTTACGAGCGGTGCTTTCATAACTGACACTGACGGAATCAATTAATGAGTTACAAATCAAATCAATATCGCTAGCTACGCGCCTAGGCTCATACAAAAGTAACAAATAAAAGAGTAAAGCCGACAAGCTTTGTAAATTTAACAAATTTATTTATTTCCCGAGAAAACGAGGTAAAATATGAAAAAAGATTTACGGTTTATGAATCAAATCCAAAAATTAATCCAAGAATTAAAAACAATTCATATCGTTAAAAATTTCTAACTCAATTAAAAATCGAGTCGCGATGAAGTTCCAAGACAGAAGACGATGACGTCATCGATAACATGTCTTGTGTTGTCATGTCCACAGTTCCTTCTTGAATCACCAAGAATAATATCTCGGCTTTAAAATTCCGAATAATTTTCAGTAAATATCTTTGTCTAAGAATTCGGAACACAAGTATTTTCCAGAGTAAATAGATTATTTTATTTCAAAAATTCAATTCAAACTGGCAACAACAGAAATACTACCTTTGAGCCTGAAGGTAAGAATTACGACTAACCAAAATTAACTATGATACACCAGTTTCAGCCCTTAACTGAAACGCAAAACAGATCACCTGATAGGTCTCGTGGTCACTTTCTTTCATGCGATATAGTAACATTATATGCCAGCTCTCGCGTCTGCCATGGACAAATTCGATTCTACTGAACGAATCCTACTATAACATTTAATGATAAAAAATTGAAAAAGTTGTTTACATCAGAGATAAATCTCACACTTAAATCATGGTCATGAAAAATTCTACAATATTTCAATCTACTGCGCAATTATCAAGTTTAATAGAAATTAACTGAATTTCCTGGAAAAATGTCAAATCTAGTGAATAAAGTTATCATTAAAATAACATGTAATCAAAAAAAAAATAAAATAAAAAAGAAATTTAAAACTGACAAACAAGAAATTAAATTACATGTACGTAACACGCTGAACCGCTCCGGTGACCTAGTGGTTAGAACGTCCGCCTCGATTGCGGTAGGTCATGGATTTGAACCCCAGCCGAGTCATAACAAAGACTTTAAAAATGGCGCTCAGCAATAAGAGGTTAGTGTTAGGACTGGTCGGCCTGGCGTGAGGATCATGCGAATGGGTGGGACATCATGCCAAATAACTGCGGCATAATGTCACAGTAGTGTAAGACATCACTGCATGAGCATAGATTATAATTTATGATAATGACCAATATCTTTAGTTGGATTTGAGTTCAGGATAAGAACAGGCCTACCTGGTGTTGCTCAGCTCATTTGCTAACATTCGAATAAATTGGCCTGAGAATGTTTACGGACCTGATGGAAAATTTCATTGCAAATGACCTAGGTGTAGTGAATTTAGCTGTCATAATTTAGTTGTGTTATGTTTAGGAGATTTAGCATAAGTAACAGAACAAGGTAAAACCAAACAAGCATTGAATTTTCGAAATATTAATTTCTTTCCCAAAAATACAAAATCAAACAAAGTGAAAGAATTAAAATAACTTACAATGCATGAATTTCTAGAATATCCTAATTTGTACTATCAATTTCACACTATGCAATTATTGTACACACATATATTAACTATATACGCATACCCAATCAATAAAATCACTTTAAAAATCTAGAACAATCTAAATGATGATTTTTTAAGAATAACTTAGACGTCATAATCCAACATTCTCGTTTTATTGAACAATCAACAATGACGGCGTAATTTATACCTCTATGACATAAATGCACTCTTAGTTTCACATGATACTTTCGTGACTTCGATTCAAACATTTGTGGCGTGCTTAACCAATATAGCCGTTGACTTGACCTAAGCAAACGTCCTTGGTTAACGAATATGAATACTACACGTGTCGTTCATATACTTTATTATAACACAAGTCAGCCAATGATCAAAGTACCTAAAATATAAATGCCATGAATACAAATAACTTAGATAAAACTATACTATAACTTTCATAGATGAGCAGATATCTGTAAAAATTAATCGTCATCTGTGTGAATATATATATATATATATATATATATATATATATATATATATATATATATATATATATATATATATATATATATATATATATATATATATATATATATATATATATATATATATATATATATATGTTTAAAATAAATAAGATTATTTCATTCCAATCTTAATATAGGTCTTTTAGTTGTGTTCAGTTATAATTTGAGAGAAATTAGTACTCGAATTATTCATTGGAATTGCAATGCGTTCACGAACTTTTCAGACTAAAATATTATTTCAAATATAAATGGGAGTATTGTGAATTCATTCATAAATATTCATTCACACATGCTTGATTATATCATTGTAATAAAGAAAGACCAGTGGTACATCTGTACATTCAGAGCTATTAGTGTATCACCACATTCAAGATTGGAATTGATTCGGAACATTATATACTTTTGGACTTGTAAGAGAACTTTAGAATTATCAGAATACGGTAATTTTCTTTTCAAACTTTAAATTTTAAACTTCTATTTTAGGGGAAACTTTAATTGTTGAAGTTTACTTACACTTCATGGTTTTGTGTTTTTCTGTTATTTAGTTTAATACTATAGAGTCGCAACAATCAAAACATCGGTTATCTTAATTATGGACAGAAAACTGTCAAGAGTCCATCCTTATCTACCATTAGTGTATTCTCGTCAATCTTTGCAAGAGTTTCATTATTTTCATCATTATTAATATTATTGCTTTAGCAGTTTAAAATCACACGACATTACTTTTGAATCCACACGACATTACTTTGAATCCATACGACATTACTTTGAATCCACACGACATTACTTTGAATCCACACGACATTACTTTGAATCCACACGACATTACTTTGAATCCACACGACATTACCTTGAATCCACAGGGTTGCGATCTGTAACGAATCATTGTCTGATGAATATGAGTTAAGCGGCACAGTCAGCTGTACAATCTTCATACTGACCCGAGAGATGTCCGCCTCCAGCAACGTTCTTGATCGACGGATGAGTCTTGGCTTGGCATGTAAACGGATTTTATGACAGAATGATGGTGTTCGAAGTTGCCATGGAATTGTTGTAATTTGAATTCGGAAACTTTAAACATTTTAGTATATACTCCGCAGCTTTATCGGCGATAGTGGCTAATAATATCTATGCTGTTTTATGCAGAAACAACCGCATCTGCTATTCAGCCCGCTTGATACAGAAACAAATCTATTATGCAGCTATTCCACTGTTTCACGATGATGCCTCACCCTCAACCATGGTTCCTTTAAAGATATTCAGAACATTACAAGAATGTTTGCTTTCATTTCATTCCGGTTGGAATCTTTATTCCATGCCTTGTGTGGATCTCCTATTTTGATTCAATGTCAGCATACTTGTATATAAAATAAAATTATCGTCTCAAAGCTGTCTTCGTCAATATAAGTTTGAGATGATACCTACCATACCAGTATTAGAAACTGCAATCTTTTCAATCCTGGTTATTAATGTAATGATTTCTTCATCATTTTCAATTGCATTTGCTGTTGTCAGGTTTTCTAAAGCAATAATGTATGCAAATCTTTGCAGACACCAGCGATAATACTCTGGTATAGATCCGCATTTTCGGCAAAGTTGATTACTCCAATACCACATTTAAGACATGGTTGAATACTAAGACTTACACTTAAAGTGAGCAAATGTGACTTAAAACAGTCATAAGAACATGTTCCATTGCAGAGTAACGTTTGCCTTGGCATACACATTTGTATCGATTGCGCACTAGTGCCATTGAACCCCTTATACATACGGAAATATTATTATGTTGATTTTTCCCGTCCCCATCGTATTCATGTGTTGCATCTGAATCAGATGGATACAGTCTAACTTATATTTTTACGGGACTAGGGTTCGTACTCAAAGAAAATAGTGAAAGCCAACAAGCTTTGTATATTTTAGCAAAACAATTGATTTCCCTATACAACAATGTAACCAATGGTAAATAGGGCTTACAGTTTATGAATATAATCCAAAATGTGATCATAAGAATGAAAACACAAGTCCTTTTACCAAATAGTCCTATAAGAATCCAGGTTCGAGTCCCGACGACGAACAAATAAGGAATGCGATGACGTCATATGTGGTCCTATATACGAATAACAACTCCTTACTTAAATAACAGTCTGTTTCCGAATAATTCCAGAAAATAGTATGAACATCTTTCAGAAATTTTATAAAAAGCTAACTTGTTGAGTTTCCAGGAAAATACATTATACAATCCAAAAATCAGACTTGGATCAAACAATCTTGCAACAAATGAAAAAAATACACTTTGTTCCTTTAAGGTGTTAGAATGACTTTGCCCGAAAAAATATTAAGATTGCGTATTTAAAACTCCAGACATCATTTCAAGTCTCGCGAGATCGGTCATGTGGTCTCTTACTACACTAGCTTTTGCACGTAGGCCAGTTTGTCCCCACTTAAGAACCAATCATAAAAAAATTTGTTTACACATAGTGATCACGCAAAGAAGGTATGCACCTGATTCTGACCAATCATTTTAACTTCCTGTTGACACTGTAGCAATGCAAAACGAACTAAATTATAATTCTTACGTTATACTTCTTCGTCTTAAACAAACAAACTTTGTTAAAATATATCATTAGTTAAAAAAATAACGACTCTGACAAAACTATTCATTACAATAAAATACAATGAAACAAAAATAAAAAAAAGCGAATTTTAAAACTTGCACACAAGCAGTTTAATCACATATACATAACAATATATTAATCTTTCACCGAGTACATCAGGCGACCAATCATATGTTCGGTGATTTGAATTTATAAAAAGCAATTCGCAAATTGGCTTGTTACTTCTGGGAGCATGAAGTTGGATGACAAACCTGAATCGAATATCTACAGACCTGTCGTCAGTAAGTAATCTCAAAAAATCATCATGAAGTAAGCAGCCAACTCGAATGCGACGAGACTTTGTCCGTTATATCCCACTATGTCAAACATGGTGGTACGCTTGTGTATTGCGGCGATAGTTCTTTTTTCTCCGTCAGACCTGGTAATAAATTGGGAGAATTTCTGTCATTGCTTCTGCAGCGTTTTAGATCAATTCATAATATGCCTCGTGGAACGTCGGGCGTGAACGTCGTTGCTATGTTACAAAACCGTAAGTATATCTATAACTAATTGTTGTCACATAAATATCTCTTTTAGTTGGCTCATTGAACGTCAGTAACTTGCATAATATCAATATATCTTTTCATGCTTATTTTCATAAACTTCGCAGAGTTTACGCCATTCCTGTTCCAATTCGATGCCTAACCCGATAAATTTATCAAGATGAAAAATTGTACAAGATTTTTTAGTCCTTTTGACAAATCAGCATGACGAATTTAGGCGATATAGCGATTTATTCGTTTCTGAATAGTTACAATCACGACAAAGTTCGGATAATATGATTCCCGCATTACATCCGCTAATAAATCTTTTCAAAAAACTATACGCATTAATCGTTGAAGTTTCTACCATTATTATTCATTTACAACAGTAATTCTCTAACATAATATATTCTTATGTCAAAGGAAACAATATAATAAAATATAGTCGCTATCAATAATCATATCTTTGCAGTTGTGTATTTGGAGCAATACTATATTTTTCTCACTAAATAAAATGTCCGCAGGACATTACATCTCTAGCAACAACTGTGGTGCAGTAGCTGTAGTATCAGTCGCGTCTCATGGGGACTTGATTTGTTGGGCTCACGCGGGTTACACTAGTGTGCGTAAATCCCGTTTCGAGATTTCGAACCGTCATGGGCCGACTCAGTATGATGACAGCGGTTTCTTTAATTATTGGTTTAGGTCTAATCCTTCTATATCCCGTTACTTTCCCTTCACATCCTGCTGTAGCAGTTGCGTATTAAGGCACTGTGTGGTAGCTTCATTTTCTTGTGGATAGGGTCTTGCACGAATGTTATGATCGCACGCGCATTCACATGTGTACAAGGCTTTGTTGCAAGTCAGTAACCGAGATCGCAACTCGCTAGTGTCGTAGTTCTCGTCTTTTTAAGAGGCTAATGCTAGTTTCATGTGTTTGTAGACCAATATCAGCTTACGTGCTCTTTTATGCATAGTAAAACATACTACACACGTTAGAGGGGTGATTATTTCGGTAGGTTTCAAGTCATTACATATGCAACAAGACCTTAGGGGTATGGGCAGATCAATACACAAGGTTTTGTGAATGTTTAACCACTACTGCTGCAGATAACGCAACAAGCTAACACATAGACAGTCATAAATAGGCAAACAGAATATTTCAACTACGTTCTAGGAGGAATAATAATAATAATAATAATAATAATAATAATAATAATAATAATAATAATAATAATAATGACAAGCAATGGTTTAGGATTTTTTTAGGGTAGACTGGTAATGAAAGTAACTGTGGTGGTCCTAAGAAAATACAAATTATGTTTGTATGTATGCATATATATATATATATATATATATATATATATATATATATATATATATATATATATATATATATATATATATATATATATATATATATTATGTATGTTATTTAAAATTAAAAGTACACAACCTACGTCAGCTCTTTTCTTCGCCCTATTATTAATAATACACTAATGCATTTTACAAACCTTGTCATTAGTTCGTTTTAGGCTTGTGTAAGGGAACTCACCTGCACACTGTCTTTTTCTGCGGTCAGCTCCATATAGACTCTATTAGTCTTATTGCACCCAGCCTCATATATTCTGAAGAAAAAAGAACATTTCATCAAAAGTTGTAAGAGAGATACTTAATTTAATGTAGAATAATCTTGGATTAGATAATTGTATATTACTAGTTTGGAATGGGGTATATCCAAACTAAAATGATCCTCACTTTTTGGCTTTGACCGCTTTACTCCCAAAGTATTTTTTCTTGCATGATTTGCAAACCAAGATGTAAAACAAAAATGCAAACAGCTGATTAATTTTTGATTAGATATATAGGAACGACGCGGTTAATGTTAGAATCATTTTAACTGTGACCTTCGACCTTTTCAATCAGAATTCAGTGTCTTCCTTGTCTCAAATGCAATCTATTTACAAGATTTTGTTACGGCAAATGACATAGTACTATTAGGGTCTTGTGCTGTTTTTAATTTATGCATGTGACCTTGAGCTATGGCCTATTTACCACCAAAATTACAGATACATTTCATGTTTCGCGTGCAAGCTCTCAACAAAGGCTAATGTAGATATATTGCATTGGAATTGTTTTGTTTGTTTTTCTTTCTGTAAATAAACCTTCCTTTGAGGTCCCTCTGACTTGACTTTTGCCTACGTTAAACCCCAAAGTTAATAAGTGTGTTTCTTGTCTCAAAATCAAGTTATCTACAAATGTTAATTAAGGCATATAGTAAATATATCTTTAAGTTTTATAAAAATCGGTTTTCCTTTCTTTTTGTTGCAGTAATCTTAACACATGACCTATTCACACCAAAATGCCAGTCATCCCAAATTCTCTGACCTTGGCTTTTGATCTTTTCAGTCCAATCCTAGATGTACCATTCTTATCATAAATGGTAGCGATTTAATAAGTTTGGTTAAAGTGTATTATGGTTTTTAATAAAAAGTCACAATTTGGTGTGCAAATTCTTTTCCTTGAATTAATTTCCTGGAATCATAATCTATTGCTTTTCTAACTCACAACAGAAAATTTTTTCCTTGCTCTTAGCGCAGTCTACTTTACAAATTTTGGCGACGATAACTTGTGGAGAACGCATTAAATCATAATATTTGACGTTCGGCCTTATGACGTGCATATGAAAGATGAATTTTACATTGCTTAAATTCTAGATTGCATTTTGAAACTGAGGCTGACTTCCTAGTGGTACAAGTGACTAACTGTATTTTTACAACCCACAATATCCATTAATGTAAGTAAAATAGATGGGTGCGTACATGAATATTGCATATTGAATCGATACTGAGATCGACTTTACTTCGTATTAGCCGTTGACTAGGTCTTAATAATATCAAAACATTTATTGACTAATTATACTAAAAGAGGTAAGTATCCTTTTTGACCATAGCAGAATTAAAGTTGGTATTTCCCTGAACTTTTTTGTCCAAGATTAATTTAAGCATTTTGTTTTGCTCTATGAGGAATGCTATGTATAAGGAATTGAATTTAGATGGACATCAATCTAGACGGTATTATGAGCAAATTTTTAATATTACTACCTGTTCTACTTCCAATATAGATTGATTTTTTTATTTTGTTTTCAATATTTAAAACAATGCCTGCCATATCTGAATATTGCTAAATGGGATCCAACTCTGATTTCAGGGACTTTTACACACATCAAGTATGATTGCAGTGTCATCTTCACACTATGAGATAAAGTATTATTCGGCTAGTTTGCATTCCTTTAATATTTGTACTCTTTCGGATCATAGAAGGAAAATATATGGGCAGAGAGGTTAACATTGTATACATAAAAAATCACGATAAACATCTTCCAAAAAATCATAAATAAATATTTCTTAACAGTTTAATTCAATTTATGAAGTCTCCTCCAAAATGTAAAAGTATATTACTTGGTGACGGATCCTGTAACAGAGTTACAAGCTTTTTCAAAGTCAATTAAGAGAAGTCCAGGCATGCTATATTCTTTTTAGTAAATATAAAGTAAAGTCAAACAGATGAATATTAACGTTCGCTCTAAACTCAGATGATTGATCTAACTGCTTATTATAAGTAGTCGCTAAGAGATGATTTAGATTTAGAAGACATTTACTACGCTGTTCAATAAGCAGACATGATAAAATGGTATGCATTTTATCTACCTCCACAACAAGCATGCTATTATCTCTCAAATTATTAGATCGTAAGTCATCACAGTAATCATTACAGTCATTTCTAATTTTAACACATGCAGAACAGATAAATTTCTGTATCAACTTAGAAACAGGCAGGCACTTATTGAAAATAGAATAGTTACTCTCACCTTTTGTTGCATCCAGGCATGACTTCCATATATAAGAATACAATAATGTGAGATTAAATATTTATTTATTTCATGTCTAGCACTGATTTGAATAAAATTAGTTTTATTAATAAAATTAAAATAGTTGAGTCACCAACCATTTATGGAAGATGATCATCAAAGCAAGGAGGTGATATATCGTATACAATTTAATGACAGTAGCATGGTTTATGACGTGTTTGCCTGTCTGCCATGGCAGGCCAACCAGTTTAGTTGTAAATATTGCAACACGAGACCCTGATGAAACTAGTCACAATTTTCCCTGTCTCTAATTGTAGTGCTTCTACTTCAAGTCTTTAATCATTGCATGTAACATCGGCATATTTTACTAAAGGGTAGATATATGTAAAAAAAAAGTTCTTTCTAAAGTGTAACGGCGATATTTATATTGAAGTATTTTTCAGGCAGTAAGCATTTTGAGAGGTCGACTTAAATATGTTTTCAGTACGTTTTGTCAAGTTGCCTAGACTACTACAAATTGCGCCAATCTATTTATGGAAGTCGATAAGAGTTAATTTCGTTCTTGAATTCTAGAGAAGGAAGAAAGGACCCTAACTTACGCGATAACAATATTACCTAAATTTTAGTAGACTTAAGTCGACTGAATATTTTCTTGATTAATCTTTAATCGTATGTAAATATTTGCTAACTATATATTCAATTAATGTACGAGACTGTTATGCCAAAAGTAATTAAATGCTTTGAAAACATCGCAAAAGACCATGCACGTTTTCCTTATTAATAACCAAAAACATGAACGTATATATGAGCTGATATATTGTAGAATTGTTGGGACACAAACAGGGTTGATGTTTGAAAGAAAGTTGTAGCCGTGTTTGAAAATTTCCGTAACTTAACTCAATAGTAAATTATGTCCGTATTTAGAGGATCATTCATACATCCTGTTTTATACGCTACCATGTCCCGTTCGTGCAATGCATTACTTTCGTGGTTTTCTATAAGGATGAAAATACGTTTTAACAATGGGCATTTTTAGTCTTGCCCTAGAATTAGTGAAACGAATACATTGGTGCATACGAAATACGCTGTGATAGTTGTATGAGAAAGCCAGATTTTCAATTTAATGTTTTCTTTCCATTTTAATCAATGTTTTCATTTTAATTTTCGAAAAACAGATCAAAGCGCAATAAACAAAATGGTTACGATCATCGGGTCGTTATAACCAGTGCTTGCATGAGCGTGTTACTTTCTTTTAGTATATATGTGTCGAAATCGAAATATCTTTATCGACGGATATATTAAAATATATGGAATTACAATAGCGAAACCTGTCTAATTGAGACTCAAGAGCATCATATGTCTGTCATTTAAAAATGATTGGTATATTTAAGGAATGAGAAGCTTCAATGACCTTCTAGTTTTAGCTGTACTTGAAACTCAGTGGGTGGGTGAATGGGTTTCCGTGCTTTAGTGCGTGTGTGATTTGGATTTTAACATAATTTTCAGTGATATTGCTATGATGTGTGGCAGCTTATAGTAATGTCTAGCATGGGGGTTGGCATCATGCCGAAGAATTGCAGCATATCACACCTGGTCACATGTCCTGACACCATAAGCGAAACAAAAAAATATCCAAGTTAATCAGGCATTGTGTTATTCACATATTCAATTGTTTTCTTTATTCGTAAAAAAAAAATAAATGCGTACAAGCTCGAATCATTAATTATCAGTGAGATTTCGTAAATAAAGTTGTGTGGAAAATGCAATGCATTTTCTCATTTTTATGTCTCATTTTAAACTTCAATTCAGCCCTAACGCCAGTTTAGAGAAAGGCGCTCACTACAGGCCATGCATACTTTGTTGCTGACTTGTTCTTGCAAATGCAGTCATCAACATTTTATATTTCCTGAATTCACAACAGTACTCAGCTTCAAGCACTTCCAAATTGAATTGTGATTCCCACTTTTGAATCAACCACACTTAACATCTACAATAATGTTGATCATGCTGGAACAGATTTGTGTTCAGCCCGTTACGTCACGTGTCGTGTAAGCTTCGTAAACTCTCGAAGGCAACACTCGTAAGTTTTCGGACAACTAAATGGTCGTCATATCATAGACCACAAAACTAAACTTGGCCTGAGTTTGGATTGTGTGAATTTTTAAAAATGCTATGAGAAAGCTTCACCATGAGTTTCTGTTCAATTTTAGATATAATTCTTCCTCAAATACAGAACATTTTACCATGGACTGACAGGAAAGGATTTATAAAGTATTCACACTTTTACGATGCACGCCTAAAATCGAAATACCACAAGCACAGATCTGCAACCATATAATGTGCTGACATGTCACAATTTAATACATAAAATATGATGTACATGAATCTTACAATACACTATGCGACTGCATTAGAGTTAACGCGCTAAGTACCTCATGCGAGTAAAATACCTGCAATTTAAACTGACATCTCGTATACAGTTTGCACAGTATTTTGATGCGTGTCAATGTGGCGCATAAATTAGGTTTCCTTGGCTTTGAAATAGGTTTATATTCGTGGGTAGATACTATAATATTCAACGAAAGGGCATTTTGTACCCTGTTGGTGTGCAAGACCGTTCACATCTCGTCAAATACTGTTCTAATCTAGCGTGAACTTCTACCAACATTGCCCTTTTTAAACTTCCGTCTTCCTTTTTTCGCTCACGTTAGAATTGTGGTGCTGCACAACATTGTCCTTGTATACATGACATTTGCTTAATATTTCTTTTAACGATCATTATTATGACCAGATATGGCGTTTTCTGCGATGATTAATTAGGCACTCGATTCATGATAGCATTCGGCAAGTCAGAATGTTGAACAAACTCAAATGCAGCCCGTATCTAAACAAGCAATATTACAAACACGTTGATTCGAAATGTAATGCTATAATTGATCTAAGTTTACAAACATTATGCAAAGTTTGATCTGAGATTTTACGTCAAGTTGTGGAGCTTCTGTCAAAGCGGAACTATTTTTCTTCCAGACTGCAGGTCGGGTGTAATTTACCTATGGCTCTGCAGTATGTACTGGGAAAAGAAAAGGTAAGAATGTCTCTCTCTACTTTTATGATGTGCATTTCTTTTTTTATCAAAATGAAAGATGCAGTTTTCTACTGGAGGTATCGAAATTTATTTTGTTTTAATGATCACGATTTAGGGTCCTAATAAATGCCGAAAATAATTATCAGTGATAGTCAGTTGAAACAAAGTATGATACCGATGTATTTTAGTAACTCCAATGCTTTTTATTCAAGCGTGTGGAACGCTAATCATATAATCACCATCTAAGGATGATTTCCTTTTTACTGGTTTCACAACGCTATTAACACTTAGTGACTAACTCATTGTCAGGAAGTAACATGCAAGTGCCTTTCTCAAGAACAAGCTAAGACGGACGGCTCGGACTGGTCTGGGTAGGTATCGAACCCTTGTGACACGAATTACGAATTTGATGCTCGGCTTCCCCATCCAAGAGCGCATAAATCGACCAATTTGTGAATCTGTGTCAACTGTTTCTCAGTGAATCTTATGGACTGGATGCGAAAACGGCAAGGTGTACGTCGAGCAAGCCAGTTTTAACCTATACCCACATCATGATGGGTAAGGTTACAAAAATAATTAGTCTATATAACAGCTTTTGAATCTTCGTGCAGTTGATTGATGATCTAGCCAGTAGGTCACACAATACGGTAATCTGATTCAAACCGAGAACTACTTATAACAAAATAGATTTGCAAGGCACAGGTAAAGCTTCGTCTTCTAGCGACCATTGTAATTCCCAGTCCACTTATATTTAGGAATATTTCAGACAAAACGTATTTTTTTTTGTATTAGGGAGGTTAGAGTTTTATGTTCTGAATGGATGTTTTCATTTTTCTCCATTCGAAAGCTGCGATTTGATTGGCGAGTCAAAATAATAGAAGAACATGACTTCGTATTAGTGTCCGTCAATTTTCCGTTATTGCTCTTAAAATTTAAATCATTATTACAAGGAGCTATATCTAAAATTTTAATCAGTGGGTGGGATTAGGATCGCAAAATTATTTGAAAACTTAGAAAACATACTTCTCTAACTGAAATTTTAAAAAATTCCCTTCCTCATTATCAGATATTCTCCTTACATATTTTATTGCAAGGGGAGGGAGGGGTAATTACCGTCCTATGGATATTAAGCCTGTGGAACACAATACATGTTAATATAAACAGAAAGTGCGAAATAAAAATACACGCCATATGTGATTCAGACGTTTGGACACTTTATGTTTTGGTTGGTTGTAAAATATTATTGACCCCATCCTGAGGGAAATAAAACTAAGTACTGTTCACAAGGATAAACGCATACCCAAGCAGGTATGAAACACACTACCTTTGGATTACGAGTTCGACGATCTCCCAACTGAGCTAGTTTTGACGTGTTAATCTGATAACCTTTTCATAACTTGCGGCTCTTGAATTTCAAGCTTCGGTCAATTCATCTGCTAAAGGAAAACTTTCTTTAAAGTACACAACCTTCCAATAAGCTAAGTTACATTAACCTGGAAGTATCACATTGTTGTTTTCGTTGTCCAAAATATTCACAATGTTCAGTATAGGTTAGTTTAACTGCAAAATATTGCCAAAATTTGTCAAACTGAATATAGACAATATTGTCAGCAATATATGGATTTTATCAGGGAAACAATAATCTTGGAAGTATGTTTCTTTCATGAAATACATTTAGAATATGATTATTTGGCATTGTTATTTTTCAGAATACAACATTATTGTAACTTTACCATTTTATTTTACTCTGTTTCTGTCTCTCTATCTCTCTTATCGTAATTTGCCGCTTTGTAAAATAAAGCTTTGAAATAATGTAGCCACGTCTGTGTACCTTTAATCCATAATAACAGACAACAGGGTCTACATCTCTGATTAACCTGAGAGCTAAACAACATTTCATTTTCTTAAGATAGTCCTTTCTGAATCAGCAACATAATGACAAGCTAAATTATTGAACTGCTTACTTCACAAGATGATGACGATTAATACTGGGGACGGGGTAAACATATATAGGTCAAGGTTATGCTTGTAAGCGCTAACGATCCCGTGATCCATAAACAAAATTGTGGTTTTCTGTAGCCAATATCATTTGCAGAAAGCACACAGATTACGGGTGAGTTTTACCTTAATATCAACAGTAAATGATTCAGTTATAAAGACAAATCGGTATATTCTCTTTAATATATTTGCATCTGCTTTGATGACGAAATGAGTTTTCTAAACTTAGTCGTGGAGAAAACAAGCTTTAGCAAAGTGAAATGTTTAGAAGAAAAAAAAAACAGACAATTTTGATTCTATCTTTCTCTTTCAAAAGCCCCAATCTCTATTAAAAAATTTCCACTGCATCTATTAAAAGATCTTTTTTTCCAGTTACATCCAGTACTAATGTACAAGCTTCGGCGTCTTAACAAACCTTGCCATCTGTTATCATCAGTACATATTTGGTTAAAATATGAAGAGTCATATGATTCGTCTCCAATATACAAATGTATTTATCAACTAAAGAAGTATATAAATATAAAAATACCTTTCTCAAGCTAATTTATGCTGCACTATCTTCACTAAACGAAGATTTTTGCTGATGGCTGTCACACAACATCCGACATGTACATCAAGGTTGAGCGCTTCTAAATCCCTAGCGGTATAATTTCTCGAGGTGGTGTGGGCCATACCACTTTCAGGATGAAAAGGTAGATCAGGATACCAATAGACAGTTGGAACTTAGAAAATTCGCGTGGAAATTAAACGTGTGCGTCTTTTTCAAAATAAGGAATATACATATTAATCGCGAGCGCAGACGCGATAAGCAGGCACATACTGTGCCCAAATCATCTGCAACACAATCCAGTGTTATACTCCATTTGGCTATGTTTCCAATTTCAGGTTTCTCAACTGATTGAATCCTTACTGGAATTATATAAGCACGGCTTAGGTTCTTAGTTTTAAGTCTACCAAACGCCAAGGATATATAAAGGGTCCAAATTAGTAATTGGCAGATGGTAGACTTATACCTAAGCCGTGCTTATATAATTCCAGTACGGATTAAATCAGGTGAGAAATCTGAAATTTGAAACCTATCCCAATGGTGTATAACACTGGACTGTGTTGCAGATGATTTGAGTACAGTAAGTGCCTACTTATCGGGTCTGCGCTCGCGATTAACATGCCTATGCCTTATTTTTGCTTAAACTTAGATTGGATTAATTCCGATTGAATTTCATTGAATCATTAAAAAATATGAACAATATACTTCAGAAAAATAAGAACCATATTTTTTAAAAGTTTTTCCTTTTACTTGTTACAGTAGTCCTTTTAATCCTGGTAACAAATATGAAGTCATTATATTAGGAAACAAAACACTTAATTGCGTGAATCAAGTATTGTACATACCTAATTATTGTAGATATGGTTATCGAATACCCTTATAAATGAAAATTCTTAGGAAAAAGGTAGGAATGAGAAGATTGTTTCATTTTACAACAGTGTGATTGCAAAACTGATCCACCTTTTACGCCTGCAACAAGTGCGAGCAGGTAGATCTTAAACTTGAGTACAGTGTACAAATAAGCTAAGCACCAGACCACTCCTACTGACAATTTTGGGAGCGGCGTTGCAGACAATTTTGAACTCATTTAATTTAAATCTTCCTTAAAACATTCATTAGAGTTGTTATTCTTCTGATGTTTGGAAAATGAGCAATTCAGTGGGATTGAAAATAACTATATTGTATTCATTAGTACTTTGGACGTCATTAACTATATCAACCTTATATTTGCTACTAATCCGCATTACATGTATATGGATTATGAAGTTTCATCAATTATATATATATATATATATATATATATATATATATATATATATATATATATATATATATATATATATATATATATATATATATATATATATATATATATATATATATATATATATATATATATATGTGTGTGTGTGTGTGTGTGTGTGTGTATGTATGTATGTTCCTTTTAATGACGGCTGCAAAGTAAATTAGTTCTTCGGTTAATTATGTTACTATCTCTTCAATTATTATTATTATTATTATTATTATTATTATTATTATTATTATTATTATTATTATTATTATTATTATTATTTGACGTATATAGATATATGCATGCTATGTTCATTTGAAAACACATGGACAATTTTTCGACACTGCCGATATTTTTGCCTGGACTTATCTTGCACTCTATCCTTTACGTGGCAAAATAAAAGCTGTTTTGCTCAAATATTCAACTGCAGGTGAGTCAACTGAATATCAAATGAAAACTTGCTATCCATTATCCTTAATTAAAACAACCCACGGCAAGGGCTACATTGGATAAACAGTAGGATATAATGGTTAGAATAGACTTAGTTTTGATTGTGGGGCTCCGAGAGGTCGAGTGGTCCAAAGCGCTTACCGTTACGGATCACTGCCATCTCACCTCAGCATGGGTTCGAGTCTCAGGCTCGGCTATATTTGTAGGTGAGAAAGCTTGCCAGCAGCTTCTTATGGGACGGTGGTTCTTCCCGGCGGTTTTCCAAAAGTTGTCCTCCATTAGTTATACTGGCCGCCATGTATAGCCTATTTTGTGCTTAACAATGGTGTTATACCCTGCAGCAACATTTGGATGGTTCAACAGAGATTAGTGGATAATCAAAATCTTTTCTTTGCGAATTTTCTAATCCATTTGCAATTATGGCCTGCGTATACCAAGAAAATGAGCAAATTTTGCGGTTTTCCTCGACGGATAGTATACTGACATTTTGTATTTAAACTTCAAAGTTTTCTGAGGAGTCAGTTAGGAGAGGATTAGTAATGACCGCCGACCCGGCTAGAGACATAATTCGTTGAGCACAATTTGTAATACTCAAAGCCGTAGTAAATGTGCCACCTACAGCTTGAGTCATACATTTGACACCCGCTGCAGCCTTTTGGTTCATACTATAGAGCCAGTTCCTATTGTTTAATTATTTTACGGTGCGTTCCATTCAGAGAAGGTGAACCGAATCAGAGTATCGCATATCGACCATTAAAGACTACTAATAAAAATTCAACCGTGACGTTGAGGTCATCCTCCATGTGAAATATATCATTAGACAATGGGCGGCACAAATACATTATTTATTGTTTCTCTAATTTTTTATTTTGGCCTTTCTAGTGTACAGTTATCCATATTTATTCACAACCTCACCCAAGACCGCTGCGTGTCACTGCACACGTTTAAGTTGTTAAACACTGATTATTTGTACTTTATATACTGACCTGGGCTGATTCTAATCCCTCTAACTTGAAGTAAACCTGAGCCACCGTTCACTTATAATCGTGAATGTGTTTTATTTCAACAGAAAGCTTCGATTTCATTCTCTCAATAAATATAAGAAATATTTTCATCAGAATATAGTGCAACAAATTAAGGATATGTGAATTTGGATATAGCGCCCTGTTTAAACATTCTTAGCTTTGTGTGATTACTTTATTGCTTATTGGAATTCGGTGCAATGGGAAATATTCCTAAACCCGAAATAATTAGGCAATTACTAGGAGCAATCGTCAAGGAGAGAAAGTGGTAGCGAGTTTCCACGATACCATGGTCAATGAGTAGCTAATTCAGATGAATGTACATAGAAAAATGAGTCGTTAATAATATCTAGCAGTGTACATTGGTGTTGTGACTGCAGTGGCAGTATTTACGGTAGGAAACCGGTAAATTACAGAATGGAAATAACAAGAAGGGTTCTCTTTAGATTTCTTTTATGTTTCCATGGTGGCAAATGTGATGCAGTTGTATTGGTATGATGTGCCTTGAAACTATAGACTGACTGGCCTAAGGTGACGTATTTAAAAAGTTCTCTGTGTTAGAGGATAGAAATAGAGATTTTATGGCATGAACTGCTGACAGTACGGAAAGATGATGAAGAGAAACTATGCAGATATGCAGTTGATAGATATTTGGTAAGTTGTGAATAATGTGTTCTTGCATTGATTAGAGTAAAATTTATGTATAAAATGGACACGTCCGCCTTTCTAACTTACAACTGATGTTGTTATGTAAGTCTTTGGAAATTGGGGTAAACTTGTAATTTCTAGCGGAAATCGCGCCAGGGTTTTGTCATCGCTCGGTCAAGAAAAGACCCCTGACTTGTTACAATAGAGTTTTGAAGAAAAAAAAGATTATTTAAAAAATTTTATGATACGTTCACTCACCTTCGATGTCGATATTTCTGAAAGAGTCCGTGTGGAGCAAAATTTGGCAAGAACCAATCTATAAATTTAATTTAAATCAAATTTGGAAATATACGTTTAAACAAATTCTTACAAAGTTATCTTACTGGAAAAATAAAAAAGTTTGACAAATAATATATTCTTGTGATTTTAATTGACAAATATATTTTAAAATGTTAAGATATTGTATCTCCTTCACTTTAAATCGTACAAGTTATTTATAAGAAATAGTATTTCAAACGATTTCTGAAATATAGACTTATTCTGGTGATTTTGCCATTAAGATAATTTTGAGTTAATACCAGCAGTTTTCTTGATGATAAGTGAATTATTATCTTTACAATTACAAATTCCTTGTATAAGTTCGATGTAAAAGACAACAAGAGAAAGGTTCGTCTAGAATTTAAGGTAACTCGTGATTTCCTGATCTCAGCCACCTCTTCCTCTGGATTCATTTGTAATGTCGCTGTAGTCTCCCCTCCGCGATTGTAATGTCGTTGTAATAACCACTTTTTTACGTTGTAAATAACTGCATTTATATCGTACATGTCGATAACAACTGAAATATATTATTTAGGTAATAATATTTTATCTACAATTGATGCCTAATTTAGTTGCATCGCAGTTTAACTTTCATTAAACAGTTTTTAAACTGAATACGTTATCTACCCGAAATTGTGCACTTTTTTCTATTTTGTTTTGCACAAACGCTCCTGTGGCCTAAGTGGCTAGAGCGTCAGCCTCGAATGCGGGGTTCGCGGACTCGAACCCTGGCCGACTCATACCAAAGACTTATATTAATGATACTAACAACTCCTACTTAGCTTGGGCGTCAACACATGTAGTTAATTTTAGACTGGTCATCTTAGTGTCAGGATAATGTGAATGGATGGGACATGATGCCACACGTCTGCGGCATTATGCTCCAGTCCTGAACATCACCATAAAATGTTATAATGCAGACATCAAAGTGATATGATTGAGATTTTTGAAATGCTGCGGTAAGAATCCAAATATATATATATATATATATATATATATATATATATATATATATATATATATATATATATATATATATATCTTTCTCTCTCTCCATACACATACACACACTGTTTAGTTCTGTATGTAAATTTTAAACTAGGCTTATTGCTACTGAAAAGATTTATTCTTTGTCCTAGACAATTTGTACATATGATATGTATATATGTTTTAGTGTATATGTATGTGTGTATGTGTATGTGTGTATATATGTATATATATATATATATATATATATATATATATATATATATATATATATATATATATATATATATATATATATATATATATATATATATATATATATATATATATATATATATATATATATATATATATATATATATATATATATGTATGTGTGTGTATATGTGTATGTGTGTGTATATGTATATATATATGTATATGTGTATGTATATATGTATGTATGTATGTGTATGTGTGTATGTATATATATATATATATATATATATATATATATATATATATATATATGTATGTGTGTATGTGTTTATGTTTGTGTGTGTATATATATATATGTATATATATGTATATATATGTTTATATATATATATATATATATATATATATATATATATATGTATTTGTATGTATGTATATATATATATATATATGTATATATGTTCTTTTATGTTTACAATGTTTTACTCTATATCAGTATTTTAATTTAGATGTATGGACTATGCAATCTGAAATAAAGAATTCTTATCTTATCTTCTTATCTTATCTTATCTTATCTTAATTTAGAATTATTTCAATTCTCTCCTTACTCAGTTCATAGAAATCTTAAGAGTTCGAAATTTTCGACAGTAACATAATGCCTGTAGCAGCAACTGCTGTTGATTAGGCGATTTATAATGGTCACGTGATCTCAGTTATATCTAAAGTTGACTTGTACGTTATGTCCAGGTGGCAGTACGATGAAGAGAGGAGTTACATTTGAAAAAGTCCCTTTGGTAGAATAGTTTCAATCTTCAAATGCTATCATATCATTGTCTTGCTTAATATCACCCGATTGAATCATCCATCCAAGGGTGTAATGCCCAACAACTAAAAATATACTTTAAACCGAAACGAAACTGGTTCAAGAATGCATTAGACAAACCACTTTCATTTATAATAATAAGCAACACAAAACTTAAGCCCTAGTGGAGAAATTTAAAACCCTTGAAAAATTAAAGAATGCTCTTCATGCTTGGCATTGACAGGGAATTCCAAATCTATAAACAAATTTTGAGGCTTGCCAACAAAACATATCATTACAATTTCGGAAACAATGAACCATAAGAAAAATGGTAGTGAGTCTTTCGGCGAGGCAACGTAACCCAGTGAAATAAAATCAATTCTGATGAGACGTTGAATTTGTGTGCCGTATCACATGGACAGTTTTCAAATTACACGAGCAGATTGCATGGCAGTTTTCACATTACACGGGCAGTTTCACATTAAATGGGCAGTTTTGCTAACAAATATAGGGAGCAACAATGGCGTCCCCAGTGTCACCAATAGGTGTCAATTTATACATGGAGACTAACCCAGTAACAAGAACGGGAATCGGCCACGAACCCACTATCCATGAGGTTCAAATGCTTGGACGATATGATTATTATGAGCACGAGTTATCCTATCATCTAAACTGCATTGAGCCACATATTCAATTTACTGCATTGAGCCACATATTCAATTCACTGCATTGAACAACATATTTAATTCACTGCATTGAGCCACATATTCAATTCACTGCATTGAGCCACATATTCAGTTCACTGCATTGAGCCACATATTCAATTCACTGCATTGAGCCACATATTCAATTCACTGCATTGAGCCACATATTCAATTCATTGCACTGACCCATATATTCAATTGTCTTCATTGACCCACATATTCAATTCATTTACTTGATTGATCAACATATTCAATTCACTGCATTGACCCGCATATTCAATTCACTGCATTGACCCATATATTCATTCACTGCATTGACTCACATAGTGAATATATTGCATTGTCCCACATATTCTATTCACTTCAGAACAAGAAGAAAGTGGAAAAAAAAACCATTCTTGGACAAGTGTATGAAGATAAATAACCGTGGATCAGACCAACCTGCACAGACCAGTACCTTAACATATCTTAAATCTTCATATGGAACACAAGAGATCAGTAGTTTTAATTTGTTCGCACTGAGCTATTTCACTAGTTATATATTGAAAAGATCAAACTGAAGAAGCAAAGGAAGCAAAAACAGCACCAGCAGTAAATGGCTACCCAGCGTGGATTTTTCAAACTCCTAGAGAAGAAGAAAACAACACTAAATAAAACGAGCAGCAGCCTAAGAAAAGCCAACATCGATATCGCATACATAATCCGTTCCTTAAAAAGACATCGGCATGGCATACATAGCGTTGTTCCTCAAAAAGTCAACATCAGCATACCATACATAAGTCGTTCCTCAAAAAGTCAACATCAGCATACCATACATAAGTCGTTCCTCAAAAAGTCAACATCAGCATACCATACATAAGTCGTTCCTCAAAAGTCCAAGCAAGTGCTTCAGACAAAATGGTAACTATATATATATATATATATATATATATATATATATATATATATATATATATATATATATATATATATATATATATATATATCACCCATCACATAATTCTTTACAAGAACAAAACTAAAACACTTTTTTTTTTAAATGTGGTGTGGTTTATCATATCAAATGTTGTAATTGTGAGAATGATTATATTGGTGAAACAATCCGAATGTTAGCAGCATGGATTTAGGAATATCAACAGAGAGCGTTCTATGATACATGAACATCGTATCAAAAAGGAATATTCTATCATTCTCAACTAGACAATGTCATGATATCAGAGAACAAGACATGTAAAGAAAAGTGAATGAGTCAACTGAAATAAGACAGCAGAGGCAAACACTCAACAGGAAAAAGAGAGCATGGGTTACCACGCATCTACACCAGCATCCTCTTATCACGTGACCATTATTAATCGCTGATGAAGACAGTGGGATATTGCTGAAAATATCGAATAATAAAAAATTATGCTCTGATTAAGGTAAAATAATTATAATTAATGCCTAAGGATATTAAAATGTAATAGTTTCTGAACAAACAACATACAAACGGTTTTATAGTTTTAATTCAAAACTGTTACTTTTATGAGAACGGTCACCAACATGAATTACAGTAGCTTAACTCCACTATCCCAATGTTTGCTTTCTTTGGTTCTTTAGGATAGGTATTTGTATTGGAGTGTTAACCCACTGTATCTGTCTGAGAATTTGCGCTCCAGTATGTGACAGATCTCTTATCCAACCGGATGTTGTAGTATCCCAACACCAACAAGCAGATTTGTATGACATTGCTGGTAGCTGAGACCAACCAGGTCGTGCTGTGAAGTTCCACGCTGCTTCAGCCTCCCGTCAGTTCGGATTATTATATGCTAGCTAGTAATTAATATATTTATTTCGACTGATCTTAATATGCAGCTGGTAAGTAAAATCCTTCACCTTCTGACCTATTTCATTAACTCCTTCAAAACACAAACTTTTTAAAAATATTATTCTATATCGGAACAGAACATCTAAGCACACATCTATAAATAACCTTTTTCAAAAATTGCTGACTCATGAGTGGAAACAAGCATCACTCAAAGGCAAGAAATATTTTTATAGGACTATATTACTAGAAATGACCGATGCTTAGGACGGAGCTGTGGTTAGGTCCGGCAGACACAGCAGAAATTTTGAGAAGGATAAATAATTTTTAAAAAATCTAAACTGTCATGAGATAAAAAATATGCATAATAATAATAATAATAATAATAATAATAATAATAATAATAATAATAATAATAATAATAATAATAATAATAATAATAATAATAATAGTTACTGATAACTTATTATTGTTATTGTTAGCAGCATTTTAATGATATTTAATAATATCTACAATAATATTGAATGTCAGACACACACATATACATGCATGCACATAACCATACATACATATATAATTAATACATATGTTAGTAACTAAAACAACTTCTAACTAGATCATCATTGCTCTGATAAATATCAAATATTGTTTACAAATGTTGGCTTCATTTCAAAAGAATACATACATAAACATCTCACTTATCTCAAGTGATATAAAGACATGAATACATTCGCGTGTGAGTTTGTGTGTGTATGTGTATGTGTGTGTGTGTGAGTGTCTGATTTGGATTTTTAAAGTAGCTTTAACAATTTTCATTCATATCACTAAGATGCCTGCAGTGTGGCAGTTTAGTGATGTACTGGGGCATCACGCCGCAGATATGCAGCATCATGGCATCATGTCCCACCGAGGCACATCCTGACACCAGGAAAATGTGACTGGGCCATAACACTGTTTATCTTTGAAAATATAATTATTTGATATAACTCTGTCGGGGTGCGATTCAGAGGCCTCACGCATCCGAGGCGAACGCTCTAAGGACTTTGACTCATATTAATGCAGGTACATACATACATACATACATACATACATACATACATACATACATACATACATACATACATACATACATACATACATACATACATACATACATACATACATACATACATACATACATACATACATACATACATACATACATACATACATACATACATACACACACACATCCATCCATCCAATTATCCATCCATCCATCCATCCATGCATACATACATACATACATACATACATACATACATACATACATACATACATACATACATACATACATACATACATACATACATACATACATACATACATACATACATACATACATACATACATACATACATACATGCTGTAAAAGGTTGCCCCCATTGTGAGGTTTCGGTTGTAGGGGATTGGGGGTGGAGTGCTTCCAATTTTTATTTAAATTATTTTAGAAGTCTCTTCCAGGCTCGATTTTGGTTGGAAGTTGACTTAGTGAAAGTTAGATGTACAGCTATGAGCCCCCAGTCAGTAATGTCGACAGTTTAATGATTAAAGATGCAAAAGTGTGATGTTCAATAAAAACATTTAATAACAATTAAATGGTCAATAATTATACATTCCCAAGTACACTTCTTTATCTAGACCCTTTACTAGCCTATCGCATCATTTGATTCGTAGTGTGAGAGATTTCAAATTGTCCTTTTCGTCTGCTCATCTCTCCTAATTCACTTTCTTCCTCCCCAACTCCCTCCAGGTTTCTTCTCCTCCTCCAACTCTTTCTCTTCCTACATACTACTTTCTTCCTTCTCCACCTTCTCTCCCTCTTCACTATGTCTATGTCGACTACGCTTTGTCGAATCCGACTCCTCTGCAGTCTCACTTCCGTCTCCCTTTACGAGACTCTGAACTACTATACTTGGACCGGAAATTCTGTCCCCGAAATGCTTCCTTTTTCGAAGATTTTCCATCTCTTACAATCTGGTCTTAAGATTTCCGCGAAATTACGAGTGGCTTTCCCTGAAGTATCGTTACTTTTTATAAACTGTCGAGGTATACTAATAATTTTACTAATCTGAGCAATAGTTCCAATCGAAGTTTTAATCCTACCCTCTATCGTAAATCTGGTTGAGGTCGATGTGAACTGAACCAATCAACGTTGTGGACAATATCTTTTCGCTGTCTGTCCACGTGGCAGTTGAGAACAGGTCCGGTTCACCCTGCGGGCTTCCTTTAATCTCTGAACCAATATTTAACGCCTGGCTATTAATACTACCAGACTTTGACTAGCGGCAATTAACTATAGTCTGGGTAGCTGGAAACTTGCCTGCGTCGGTGTTTACACAACAAACACGGTATCAATACCCAAGTTTATACGTTTCCTGATAACCTTGTCTGAGCACTCGTGACACCTACCTACCTACCTACCTACCTACCTACCTACCTACCTACCTACCTACCTACCTACCTACATACATACATACATACATACATACATACATACATACATACATACATACATACATACATACATACATACATACATACATACATACTACTACTACTTTATTTACAGAGGGTGAATCGTTTAGTCAGTGACTTCTCTCTTGAGACCCTCTTAAGAACAGTATAATAATTTGCATTATATGAAAGATAACAATTACTGTTTATTTTAATGTGTTTAGTATTAAAAAACTAAATTCCATTATCTGTTTGAAACACAAACATACTCATGATATATGAATTGTAGTATATATTGCGAATTTCTGTAAATATTTCTTTATTTTGCTAAGTAGGGCAATTTTAGATGACTGTTTTATAAAGGTTATGAACATGGTCATCCCATTGTAAATTATTATCAACAGACTCACTTAAAAGCTTTTCATGTTTGGCATTTTCTAACTGATGATTATTTATTACAAGAGATAGTTATTGATTCTCTAAATCACGTAGCTATTTAGATGTCACTAAAATCATACATTTTGTTTTTCCTATTTACCATCCCATATTGTTGCGTCGAATTGTGAACTCCAATATGGTCTGAATTTAATCTATTTGGATAAATTCAGTATCATAACTATATATATAACTATATATATAACTATATATATAACAATATATATAACTATATATATAACTATATATATATATATATATATATAACTATATATATAACTATATATATATATATATATATATATATATATATATATATATATATATATATATATAGTTATATATATATATATATATATATATATATATATATATATATATATATATATATAGTGTCTATATATATATATATATATATATATATATATAGATATATATAGTTATATATATATATATATATATATATATAGTTATATATATAACTATATATAGTTATATATATATAACTATATATAGTTATATATATATATATATAACTATATATAGTTATATAACTATATATATATATATATATATATATATATATATATATATATATATATATATATATATATATATATATATATATATATATATATATATATATATATCTATATATATATATAGTTATATATATATATATCTATCTATATATATATATAGTTATATATATAGTTATATATATATATATATAGTTATATATATAGTTATATATATAGTTATATATATAACTATATATATATAACTATATATATATATATATATATATATATATATATATATATATATATATATATATATATATATATATATATAACTATATATATATATATAGTTATATATATATATAGTTATATATATATATAACTATATATATATATATATAACTATATATATATATATATATATATATATATATATATATATATAACTATATATATATATATATAGTTATATACATATAGTTATATATATATATATATATATATATATATATATATATATATATATATATATAGATATATATATATATATATATATATATATATATATATATATATACATAGTTAGTTATATATATATATAGTTATATAGTTATATAGTTATATATATATATATATATATATATATATATATATATATATATATATATATATATATATATATATATATAGTTATATATATATACATAGTTAGTTATATATATATATAGTTATATAGTTATATATATATATATATATATATATATATATATATATATATATATATATATATACATATATATATATATATATATATATATATATAGTTATATATAGTTATGTATAGTTATATATAGTTATATATATAACTATATAACTATATAACTATATAACTATATAACTATATATATATATATATATATATATATATATATATATATATATATATATATATATATATATATATATATATATATATATATATATATATATATATGTATGACATTGTATTATCTACAAACAAATCTGCATTTAAGGTTTGCATTATTTAATGGTGATCATCTTTGTTAGATTAGAGACAGGAGAGGGCCTAAAACAGAGACTTGATGGACCCCTGAATAAATAGTGCGAGTTTGTGAGCTAATAATATTGGCAGTGCTTACATACGCATCAAAGTATAGCACATCATAAATAACTGACATATGAATTTGCTACAATTTTCTTATTCTTGTCAAATGTTTTGAGGAATTTTTTTATGTGGGATGTGTAGATGGTTGTGTTCTTTATAAAAAGCGGACATTACACGCTCTTGACCAACACCTCTCCTTAATGGAAATATAATCATCCTCTACACGCTACACGGACACTTGACTGGACGATTATTCTCCACATTTTTTTATATTAATTCCAGCTTTTTAATTTTCTAGTAGTTCACAATGCCTCAGTCAATCGAATTTCTTTTCATTATCCAGAAAAACAGCATATACATTGGAGTTATGATTAGTATAGTATATCTAACATTTTTGAAGAGATATAGGTCTAGTCTTCTTACGAAATCCAAATTGATAAGGATGTGGAAAGTTTATGTTGTCTAAATATGTTTGAATTCTGATCATCAATATTTTTCATGCAATTTTCCAAGACAAGATGTCAATGATATACCACGTTAATTCACCAGATAATTTTTATCTTTACCGATTTGTTTGTATATCGATATAATTATCCCTCATATGTATCCATTTGATAAATACTCAAATTAGATCATGTAATTAAAAATGGCAGTTAAATGTCTGATTAAATATTTTCCACCATACTTTAAATGCTCATTCGATACGCAATCACTGCCTGTTGTTTTTTTATTTTTATTTTTAGAGACTTGAAATGCTGTAACATCTCTTCCCCTGTAGTAGGGCTACACTTTATGTTATCAGTCTCCAATTTGCTTTCTTCGTACATATTCTTCATCTTGACACATTCATTATATTCCTCATTATGTTCCTCATCTGTTGTAAGGCTTAGTTCAGAAAAATAAAGTTTCAATAGGTTGACTCATTCCTCCAAATTATTTGATTCTATTCCTCGAAATACAATATTACCATAATTTGATTTATATTTCCTATGTTCCCGTGTGACTGCGTAAAATTCGTCTATTCCCATTTCTGCACTCTTTGCTATCTGTTCAAATAAGCACTCCTTATATAACATTTTCTCTAGACTATGTTTCTATCTGAACTCTTTTTGCATCCTTGATTTTTTTGTTTTGATGTTACAGTCTGTGCTTCTATGTTTTCTTGCTTTGATCCATTCTCTGCGCGCTTTTCTCATATCCTGATGTGGTTTCTCAAGGCCACTTTTCTTCCAATATGGTTTCAAGTACAATCTAAATTCGGACTTTGGAATACATCTGTCTGATTCAGTTATTACACGCTTAGTTATTAATTCATTATACTTTTCTATATCTTCTAAATATTTGCATTTATAGGGAAATTCAAGAATGCACTAACGTCAGATTCATGCACGCTGATTTCTAATTGATTCGCTAAGATCTGCAGTCATGTCTCCTATAATTATGCATATATTTTCAACTGAATATCTATCATACACATCAAAAACATTTTCACAAAGTATGTAATATTCATCATCAGTTCTAGTTGTCGACGGAAAATATAGGTTACAATCAAAAAAGTAGGTTACAATCAAAATTATAGGTTACAATCAAAATTATAGGTTGCAATCAAAATTATGGGTTACAATCAAAATTATAGGTTGCAATCAAAATTATAGGTTACAATCAAAATTATAGGCTCCAACTCTCTCACTAAGACTTTTACCGCCATAGTATTTGGCAGATCAGTTTGCAATGTGCTGACTTTGCACATCGATGATCTACAAAATATGGCAACCCCGCCACTACCTCTATTGCATTGGGTTGCAATCAAAATTATAGGCTCCAACTCTCTCACTAAGACTTTTACCGCCATAGTATTTGGCAGACCAGTTTGCAATGTGCTGACTTTGCACATCGATGATCTATAAAATATGGCAACCCCGCCACTACCTCTATAGCATTGGGTTGCAATCAAAATTATGTTCTAAATCTCTAAGACTTTCACCGCCATAATAGTTGGCAAATCAGTTTGCAATGTGCTGACTTTGCACATCGATGATCTATAAAATATGGCAACCCCGCCACTACCTCTATAGCATTGTGATTTCTCTTTAGTAGGAAGCGCTAAACCTTTGCCATCATCATGTAATTTATCTAAATACGTTAAATTCTTTGTTCGAAGCCAGTGTTCAGTGATAACAAATATATCTGTGTATAGTAACAATTCAATTAGTTTCTGGTTGCTAGACATTATACCACGTACATTCCATGTTAAAATAATGAGCATAATTACAATTAAGAAGGAATTACCATTCATAGGACCATACTCAACATGAATTCATGTTGTATTTCTCATGCGTTTCACCAGTTTGGTAGTTTTCTCTCCATTTTCTATTTGATATCCATTCCCTACATTTTATTATAGAACTCCAAAATGATTCATTGTTCACACCTTGCAATGAGTTGTAATGACTGTCCTTACTACACCTATACTCTTCCTCGAGTTGACATTAGAGAGCACAATGAGTCTTATTTTGTTTCTTACGCCTGGTTCAAACACATCTGATTATATGTCCCTTTGATTGTGTCTATAATGATTGTCTCATTATGTCTATATGATTATGTCTTTTTCTGTCTCTCCTTGTCATTCGGAAACATTATTTGGTCTTTTGGTGATTTGATGTGACATTTTTTGTGTTTTATTTATGTTGTTTTCATTATTTTCAATGTTAGTTTTTTTCTTCATATTTTAACCTCTCTTGCCGATTTTCAGTTGATTTACTATTTCGTGCGTTTTTAGGTGTTACTTCTGTTTGCTGATTATGACTCACATTTTCCGTTATGTTAATCCAATCATTTCGTGAAAGTGGCGGGAAACCCTTCAATGGAAACATAGGAGAACCGTTTCCAGACGCCATTCCTGGAAGAGATCTAGCAGGCTGTCTGTTTATTTTTTTGTCCATATACTACATTTTCTTGGTCAATTGATGTAGAAGTACCACATCTGCTCTCATTGCATGCTTATAGTTCATGAATTTTGTGATTTTCGTTCGCTTGCAAGTCTGCATTTCTTCCACTTCCTTTGTTAGACTGATTGCATTAAAGTATGTCTTGTATAATACGTGTCTAACATTCCCTCAATACAGCTGATCCTTTTCATGATCACATCTAGGTGTTGATGTACATGAGAAGTGATTCCTTTTCTTTCATTTTACCCAGTTGCCATTGTTGACATCTGGATATAATTCCTCTACAATCATTGATTAGTATTTCCTCTTTTAATTTCAGCTGATATATCTGAGCGTTAGCTTTTTAAATTTCTTCGATGATCCCATTAAATCTAACTTTAAATTTGTAATCTCATTTTTTTCTGTGTGGCAATATCACATAACTGGTTCTCCTATCTGGCCAGTTTTTCTTCAAAGTTTTCATTTATTGTCGCTATCTGCGCATATATTGTGTTCATTTTATCAGCATCTTCAACTCTTCTTTGTAAGGCGCAATCATTGACTGAAACTTTCGGACTTTTGTGAAATACAATCGCTGCAATGGAGTTGAAACGCTGGGAGGATCATGTTTCATAATTGTGTTTCAGTGCCGTGTAAGATATACATGTTTTCATGTCACTGTCATTATTTTCTACTTCAATGAAATGAAATGTAACAAAAAGTATCTTCCAATAACTTAACTTCCACATGAGCATTGTTTGTTCGAGGTAAACGTTCTGCTAATCGACGCTGACCTAGAGTCTTTGAGATCTTTCACATCAAGAGTTGATTTCAATTTTTCTTTGAAGGCACTTCTATTAAGAGTTCCAAATTTGGCTTTAATTTGCATGTATATGCCTTTATTAATTTCTTCTACGTCTGAAGTTTGTTTCACTACGATGTCTGTGAAATAAATAGTGCATCATCATGACATCATCTTCGGTAACAGCATCAGTGACATTTTTAATTTTCCGCTGATTTCCGTTTGGTTTCTCCATATCATCCACTTCAGGTGAGTATAAATCCGGCATCGAATTTATGTTGACCTCAGATTCATAATCTAACATGTCTTGAGCAACATCAAAGCTATTTTTTTGAGACTTTTCTCAATATCCACATTATCTATAGAATCAGGATGAAATAGCATTTTTGTTGTTTCCTAAAGAATATATCCCATTCAGGTATTTTGTTCTTGTAAGTAGTATATTTTAATTCAGTCACATGGTCAACTTTTGTCCTATTTCATGTACTATAAAATCCTAACAAGCTCACGCCCCTTGTCTGAATTAGTACTATTGTAAGTGCTTACTTGTTGATACATTTGGATCAGATATGATCTAAACCAGTTTAAGGAAGGATTGCCAAACATGTAACAGTTAGCTTTTGCAGCAGAATGTCATGATTAACGAGATCAAAGGTTTTCTTGAAGTAAAAGAAATCACAGCCAAAGAATCATTATCTAGTTCTTGTAGCCAAAGATCTTTTAATTTGGTGATCTCTGTTTGGAATGAGTGTTACATTCTCTATCCTAACTGTACCTTTCAAAATAGAGCATACATTTTTTAAAAATTCTTAGACTTAGCTACTTGCTTGTCAAATAATTTTGATTATATAGGTAGAATATATATTAGTCTATAATTCCCAGGATCCTCCTTTTCTCCAATCGTAAAAATAGGTGTAACTTTTGCACATCTCAAGGTATCTGGAAAATTACTACTCATTATACTTAAGTTTATGGTATGCGGTAATGACTTTTTTATTACTGGTACAGCAGTGTTAAGAATTCATGGATGTAGACCATCCAAACCAGAAGGTTTATTAATACTCAGAAAGTTTTCACACAGCTCCAGAATATTGACTGATCTAGTTTGCTGTAACGTTAATCTAATTTAATTCATTTTACAGAAGATGCGGTAGATATATATGTTGATTACTTGTAGACCCGTTTGAAGGAGGCCGTACACAGGACAGTTTGATCAAAGAACTGATCTTCAGATATGTCACTATTTAATTTATTGTTTTTAGACTTAACCGAAGTCTTTTCATCACCTAGATTATTTACATAAACACACAAGGATGATAACATACACGACTCATCTGTGGTACCATGACCACATGTAGAAAACAGTAGGATATATGAGAATATTCAATATGAGGCTGATTTACATACCTACAAGAAGACATTCATATATTAGACACTTGAGGAGCCTCTGGGGAAGAAGTAACTTTGACAGTATCACATAGTTGTCCTCTAGTTAATAAGTTGATCTTTGTACTCAAATCAGATAGAGTTTTATCACAATATGTACATTTGGATATTTGAGCAACTTAGTACCTGTATTGCTACATTCTATGTTTACAGGGAGTGTGAATTTTGACAATTAAAAAGTGGATTACGTTGTGCATTTACATTTAGTTTCAATGCATTCTGTGCGTATTTCTGATAAAACATTAAAGGGGACAAACATACAAAACTGAAATTCGCGCAAACTCCGTATATAATTTGATATATATATATATATATATATATATATATATATATATATATATATATATATATATATATATATATATATATATATATATATATATATATATATATATATATAATTTTCTGAAAATTTGTACCTTTCGTTACGAAGAAATTTATGAAAAACCGATCATCTCTCCCGATCCCTCTTGAATAAACTAACGCACTTTCCTCCCCCTGAACAATTAGCGGATGTGACGTCATTTGAGACACTGTATACGTTGACATTGTTGATAGGAATCAGTACACAATTAATAAAATCCGGTTCAGTAGGCCATAGTACACAATTAATTTTACTATACGGTCTCTACATTTGTTCCTCAGTACTGAACTTTCCACTGTGTGACAATCAATACAAATCATATGTTAATCTAAAATACCTTCAAAGATGACTTAACGGTTTAGTTCTTGTCAAGGGTTGACCTGCATTTTTTTGAGAGGCTGAATTGTAAACAAAACACCAGGCAACGGAACACAGATTTCACTTCCGGATCATCACCATGACCTTATTACTCAATGTGCACTGTCGCCGAAATACACACAGACAACCACACCATAAGATCACATTTTAAAGAATAATCAATTGCCTTTAAATCCTTACCAAGAATGCCAAAATCTAACTCTAGTATCACCACCAAATTTAGACCGGAAAAAGTGATCTAAAAATAGACTGGGACTACATTCGTGGGTACTGAACCGGATTTTATTAATTGTGTACCGATTCCTGAAAGGGTCAATGTTTTTGTCAACCTTTTATATTTGCATTTTATTTTGCATGCCACTACTGTTTCAACTTCATACATAAAGTCTTTTGAAATTTCCTTGCAAGCAAGACATGTGACAGCTGTCAGAAAGTGTGTAGTGCTGGTGTTCTATAGGGTGCAATTTGAGGTCCAATTGTTCTCAAGAAACCAAAACTAAATTTGCTATATCTTCCTTAATTATAGGAATTTTTCAATGCAGTAAAAACCTAATTGTAATACTTGATAAGGCCTGTCTGAAAATAGTCTTGAAATTAAAAAATATTGATATATTACATTTTAATGAAAATTTTAAAAAATATATAAATTTTAAAAACTTTTTATTTTACAAAAAATAAATTTTCATACAAGTTATGACATTCAGTTTGACAAATTTAAGGCAGCAATGTTGATTAATGAATGGTCTTTAAAACAAATGGTAGTTTAGGTCTGTACAACTGATAATATTAATCCCAGGGGTATTGAAGCATGATAGCTCACAGTGATTTTGACAGCAAATTACAATATGCCTATCCAGATGCATATAGGTGTACATACTAAAGAAACAATGACAGGTACTATGTTCCACATTTATTGTTTCAGGTACTTGGACAGTTGTTTGTATAACTAATATCCCACTCAAATTTAAAGTTTTGATGGGACCACTACCATGTTTTATAGCAAATATGCATTCCATTTTAATGCCGATAACTACAAAAGTCAACAATGCAATATGAAAATACAGTTTCACCTTACTGAAAAAAGATGCGAATCTCTCTCATGAAGATCTAAGCCATGTCTTTGAGATGCTGTATATCAGTGTACTGATATGAACTCATCTTGGTCACTTATAGCAGCACACTGCACATGTCCTTATGAGACCTTGCTATCACCATTGGACTACTGGAGAGCTTCCAAATTGATCCAACTCTAATACTTTGTTTCAGATACCAGACTAGACCTGAAAATATATAACATGTTTCACTTAATTCTAAAAAAAAGGAAGATGTAGGCAAATGAAGTTAAAATGTGTTAGATATGGTGATTTCAATATAACATTCAGGTTGCAAATATGGTTAAAAAAAGGTAAACTTGATAGAGTGACACTCAAAGATGTGAAGCAATGGGCATGTATTAAAGTGACAAATGCATCCTAAAAATAGATGAAGTTTCTACAAGCATATTTAGCCATTTACAGGTTAAAAAAATAATCAGGTAGAGTATGTATCATAAAGTTTAAGGCAATGTTGGAACGGTGAGGTTTGATCATTGGTGCAAACATTGATACATACCAGTATAGTGGAAAGTCAAATGACAATGTACCAAATTAAAATTTATTACTATATGCAATCCTATTCATGAAGGAAAAAACAATTTTAGATATTGTGAGTGAATATAGCAAAATGTGGCCACACAGATCAACTATAGGTACCAATAGATCCTATATCATCAACTAAATGTGAAATTTGCATCCCGAAAACTTGTAAACAAGGATGGATATTTGCATGTGTGGGACATATGCAATGTACTTGTTAAAATCACATGTGCAAACATGATTCAAATAATCTGTTTGAATATTTTTAGTCTATTTTTAAGAGTCTTGGCTACCAAGGTTTTAAGTTCAATGATTCAATGATTCAATGGAATGAAATATCAGCTGATGCTGCAATACCGCCCTCTGTCAAAGTACTAAATTGAAATGTGTTACCATACAGAGTCATATTCATGATGAAAATAACATCTTGGGATATTTTAAGTGCACACAATCAAAACTGAGCCTTACAGATTCACTATAGGTACCATGTCAGCCTAACAATGTCAACTTTTGATTCCAAACATTACAAAATATATGCATATTTGTTCATGTCAGCTATGTAACCATGTTAGGAACAGTTGTAGAAAGTTAAATTCAAATAATCTGTTTGAATATTACTTATGTAATCTTTAAAGTGTCAGATAACAAATATTATTAGTCATTAATAATGCATAAAGCAAAATGGATCATAAGAATTCCCATAATATCATCTAGGCTACAATGTTGTACTACATCAATCAACATCTTAAAGAAACTGAACAATAAAATGGAATGCATTCTGTGTTCAACTTACATCATTTTGCTGTTTTCTTGCATGCAATGGTAAATATACCTGGGTAAAGTATATTTTAACCCCTCTCACCTGTATTTCATTCTCTGACAGCTTAATATGATTTTGTAGAGAACTTGAACAGGTTCTAGTATAAAGTCTTCATCTCTGTCCTCTCACTAAATACCCTATAACTATGGTTATAAACAATTACTGATAGCTATACAAGCAGATATGTGTTACTCAGGAAGTCACCCCATCATAAACACATAAATTAACTGTTTGAACCCCAAATAAATAGTTTCAATGACCTAAAGGTACAAAGCAAAGTAGAATTTTGTCTTCATGTATTTTAAATGTGGGTCTCATTTTGACTAATAAAGATATTTTCTCTGATCAAATTTGACAAATATCCATCATTTGAGCTTGTATATGGTGTAGGAGTATATATATATGCTGATATCATTTAATATCATTCCCAAAAAATATTATATATGTGTATACTTGGTGGAAATTTTTTATTTTTTAATTGTTTTTTAAATTTCATTTAAATTTTTAAAATTAAAATTATTTTTTTTACTTCTAATTTAATTTTTATATTTTTAAAGTCAATATACATAAAATATTAAAATTTCATGTATATGTCATTAATAATAAAAAATTTATATCAGTTTCAAGTTTTTACTGACAGGCCATAGTACACAATTAATTTTACTATACGGTCTCTACATTTGTTCCTCAGTACTGAACTTTCCACTGTGTGACAATCAATACAAATCATATGTTAATCTAAAATACCTTCAAAGATGACTTTATGGTTTAGTTCTTGTCAAGGGTTGACCTGCATTTTTTTGAGAGGCTGAATTGTAAACAAAACACCAGGCAACGGAACACAGATTTCACTTCCGGATCATCACCATGACCTTATTACTCAATGTGCACTGTCGCCGAAATACACACAGACAACCACACCATAAGATCACATTTTAAAGAATAATCAATTGCCTTTAAATCCTTACCAAGAATGCCAAAATCTAACTCTAGTATCACCACAAAATTTAGACCGGAAAAAGTGATCTAAAAATAGACTGGGACTACATTCTTGGGTACTGAACAGGATTTTATTAATTGTGTACCGATTCCAGTACCCATGAATGTAGTCCCAGTCTATTTTTAGATCACTTTTTCCGGTCTAAATTTGGTGGTGATAATAGAGTCAGCTTTTGGCATTCTTGGTAAGGATTTAAAGGCAATTGTTTATTCTTTAAAATGTGAGCTAATGGTGTGGTTGTCTGTGTGTATTTCGGCGACAGTGCACATTGAGTAATAAGGTCATGGTGATGATCCGGAAGTGAATTCTGTGTTCCGTTGCCTGGTGTTTTGTTTACAATTCAGCCTCTCAAAAAAATGCAGGCCAACCCTTGACAAGAACTAAACCATAAAGTCATCTTTGAAGGTTTTTTAGATTAACATATGATTTGTATTGATTGTCACACAGTGGAAAGTTCAGTACTGAGAAACAAATGTAGAGAATATATAGTGAAATTAATTGTGTACTATGGCCTGTCAGTAAAAAATTGAAACTGATATAAAATTTTTATTATTAATGACATACACATGAAATTTTAATAGGTTATGTATATTGACTTTAAAAATATAAAAGTAAAATTAAAAATAAAAAAAATAATTTTAATTTTAAAAATTTAAATGAAATTTAAAAAACAATTAAAAAATAAAATTTTTCCACCAAGTATACACATATATAATATTTATTTGGAATGATATGAAATATATCAGCATATATATACTTCTACACCATATACAAGCTCAAATGATGGATATTTGTCAAATTTGATCAGAGAAAATATCTTTATTAGTCAAAATGAGACCCACATTTAAAATACATGAAGACAAAATTCTACTTTGCTTTGTACCTTTAGGTCATTGAAACTATTTATTTGGGGTCCAAACAGTTAATTTATGTGTTTATGATGGGATGACTTCCTGAGAAACACATATCTGCTTGTATAGCTATCAGTAATTGTTTATAAACATAGTGATAGGGTATTTAGTGAGAGGACAGAGATGAAGACTTTATACTAGAACCTGTTTAAGTTCTCAACAAAATCATATTAAGCTGTCAGAGAATGAAATACAGGTGAGAGGGGTTAAAATATACTTTACCCAGGTATATTTACCATTGCATGTAAGAAAACAGCAAAATGATGTAAGTTGAACACAGAATGCATTCCATTTTAGTGTTCAATTTCTTTAAGATGTTGATTGATGTAGTGCGGCATTGTGGCCCAGATGATATTGTGAGAATTCTCATGATCCATTTTGCTTCATGCATTATTAATGACTAATAAATATTTGTTATCTGACACTTTAAAGATTACATAAGTAATATTCAAACAGATTATTTGAATTTACTTTTCTACAACTTATCCTAATATGGTTACATAGCTGACATGAACAAATATGCATATATTTTGTAATGTTTGGAATCAAAAGTTGACATTGTTAGGCTGACATAGTACCTATATTGAATCTGTAAGGCTCAGTTTTGACAGTGTGCACTTAAAATATAACAAGATGTTATTTTCATCATGAATATGACTCTGTATGGTAACACATTTCAATTTAGTACTTTGACAGAGGGCGGTATTGCAGCATCAGCTGATATCTGATTCCATTGAATAATTGAATCATTGAGCTTAATAACTTGGTAGCCAAGACTCTTAAAAATAGACTAAAAATGTTCAAACAGATTATTTGAATCATGTTTGCACATGTGATGTTACTAAGTACATTTCATATGTCCCACACATGCAAATATTCATCCTTGTTTGCAAGTTTTCGGGATGAAAATTTCACATTTAGTTGATGATATAGGATCTATTGGTACCTATAGTTGATCGGTGTGGTCACATTTTGCTATATTCACTTGCAATATCTAAAATTGTTTTTCCTTCATGAATAGGATTGCATATAGTAATAAATTTTAATTTGGTACATTGTCATTTGACTTTCCACTATACTGGTATGTATCAATGTTTGCACCAATGATCAAACCTCACCGTTCCAACATTGCCTTAAACTTTATGATACATACTCTACCTGATTATTTATTTAACCTGTAAATGGCTAAATATGCTTGTAGAAACTTCATCTATTTTTAGGATGCATTTGTCACTTTAATACATGCCCATTGCTTCACATCTTTGAGTGTTACTCTATCAAGTTTACCTTTTTTAACCCTATTTGCAACCTTAATGTTATTTTGAAATCACCATTTCTAACACATTTTAACTTTATTTGCCTACATCTTTCTGTTTTTTTTTAGAATTAAGTGAAACATGTTATATCTTTTCAGGTCTAGCCTGGTATCTGGAACAAAGTATTAGAGTTGTATCATTTTGGAAGCTCTCCAGTAGTCCAATGGTGATAGCAAGGTCTCATACGGACATGTGCAGTCTGCTGCTATAAGTGACCAAGATGAGTTCATATCAGTACACTGATATACAGCATCTCAAATACATGGCTTAGATCTTCATTACAGAGATTAACATCACTTTTCAGTAAGGTGGAACTTCCCTGAAACTGTATTTTCATGCTGCATTGTTGACTTTTGTAGCTATCGGCATTAAAATGGAATGCATATTTGCTATAAAACATGGTAGTGGTCCCATCAAAACTTTAAATTTGAGTGGGTTATTAGTTATACAAACAACTGCCCAAGTACCTAAAACAATAAATGTGGAACATAGCACCTGTCATTGTTTCTTTAGTATGTACACCTATATGCATCTGAATAGGCATGTTGCAATTTGCTGTCAAAATCATTGTGAGCTATCATGCTTCAGTACCCCTGGGATTAATATTATCAATTGTACAGACCTAAACTACCATTTGTTTTAAACACCATTCATTAATCAACTTTTCTGCCTTAAATTTGTGAAACTGAATGTCATAACTTGTATGAAAATTTAATTTTTGTAAAATAAATAGTTTTTAAAATTTATATATTTATTTAAATTTTTATTAAAATTTAATATATTAATATTTTTTAATTTCAAGAATATTTTCAGACAGGCCTTATCAAGTATTACAATTAGGTTTTTACCTCATTGAAAAATTCCTATAATTAAGGAAGATATAGCAAATTTAGTTTTGGTTTCTTAAGAACAATTGGATCCCTATAGAAACCAGCACTACACACTTTCTGATAGCTGTCACGTGTTTTGCTTGCAAGGAAATTTCAAAAGACTTTATGTATGAAGTTGAAATAGTAGTGGCATGCAAAAAAAAAGTTTGACAAAAACATTGACCCTTTCAGGAATCAGTACACAATTAATAAAATCCGGTTCAGTACCCACGAATGTAGTCCCAGTCTAATTTTAGATCACTTTTTCCGGTCTAAATTTGGTGGTGATACTAGAGTCAGCTTTTGGCATTCTTGGTAAGGATTTAAAGGCAATTGTTTATTCTTTAAAATGTGAGCTTATGGTGTGGTTGTCTGTGTGTATTTCGGCGACAGTGCACATTGAGTAATAAGGTCATGGTGATGATCCGGAAGTGAATTCTGTGTTCCGTTGCCTAGTGTTTTGTTTACAATTCAGCCTCTCAAAAAAAAAAATGCAGGTCAACCCTTGACAAGAACTAAACCATAAAGTCATCTTTGAAGGTTTTTTAGATTAACATATGATTTGTATTGATTGTCACACAGTGGAAAGTTCAGTACTGAGAAACAAATGTAGAGAATATATAGTGAAATTAATTGTGTACTATGGCCGATAATAGCACAGGAGTCTGCAGTTTTATCAATAAAGCACGACGAAATTTTTGACTACATGAAATCACCTAACGGTATTATAATATAATTATTTTATATTACCGTTAATGTAATTTCATGTAGTCAGAAATTTCGTCGTGCTTTATTAAAAAAAAAAAACTCCTGACTCCTATGATAATACAGTCAATCATTCTACGAGTTGGCTGTACTTGAATGTTTAAATTATGTCGACTGTCAGTGATGTGGATGATAATTTAGAAGTAGAATATTTCATGAACATCCAACCTTATATGTATGAACCCGAGACAAATTCGTATGACAAAGATGTACAGGAATCGTCAGGTTCTGACAATGACGATGATTATAAACTACCTTTAATTTTAAATACCAAACTAAATAGCAGTACAAAATCTATTCAATAAACCGGGTAGGGAGAGGGCTATAATTTTCTACCGATTACGATTTCTTTCACAATTCATTTTTTTTGTTTCTTTAATTCTTCTTCTTTCTTTTCATTTTCTTTTAAGTCAAAACAATTTAATATTATAGATCAGAGTTTTTCTTGCCAGTTTTTTTGTTTTTTTGGGGGGGTAGGCTGAAAATTGGTTTTCACTTTCTATAGCCTGGATTAATCCAACAGCTATTGATATGGACTTGTACATGTCATAATTGGATAAATGCTCGTCAAAGAAATGACATTTAAAATATCAAAGAGGCAACAGATTTTTCAAATAATTTTAGCCTTTTTTCCACACAGGTGCTTGTGTAGTAAATGTGTTCCAATGTCCAACCAAGAATGAAATATTTGTTGCCAATCTCAGTGGCTCTCGGAAGAGAAAATATGTGTGTGTGTGTGAGAGAGAGAGAGAGAGAGAGAGAGAGAGAGAGAGAGAGAGAGAGAGAGAGAGAGAGAGAGAGAGAGAGAGAGAGAGAGAGAGAGAGAGAGAGAGAGAGCACATGTTATACCCCACCTCTTCCAAGGCTCCATAAACCAATCTGTTAAAAAATAAATACCACGTAGCCATGTATAAAGTGATTGAATTGTTGTGAAATTAAGTGTAATAACAATACTATTCAGTAAATTATTTTGTCCTTTTAGACTCTACCGACACATCATATAGACGATTTTTTCCGTAGGGTGTAGAATATTCTAGGTAAAAAAATATAAAAATATTACCATCATGTGTAGTGAGCACGATTCACAAGACCTTCTCATCTGAAACCTTCACATGATTTATATATTCTCGCTTCTGACTGATGAATCTGAAAACTTATGACAGTTCTAGAAATATGTGTGAATGTATGTGTATAATGGCAAAATAAAATATCAGAAACTACTGAGGTTTTAAAGTTTATTGGATGAAATTACACGTTCAGGTATTGAAACGTTGACGGTGCTCCTGAATTATTGAGTCCTTAATGCTCCCACAGGAGTCTGCAGTTTTATCAATAAAGCACGACGAAATTTCATGTAGTCAGAAATTTCGTCGTGCTTTATTGATAAAACTGCAGACTCCTGTGATGCTCCCTGGCCTATGTCGACTACGACTCGCCGGCGTGCTTCCCGTCTTCTGTCTTGTTATCAGAGTAGAAAAATATTTTTAAAAATGAGTCGGCATTGCATCAGGCTTCAAACGCTAACGTTTTGGCTCAGACCCAATAGTTTGAAGAGTTTCTGTTCTTTTGAAAAACTTTCATGCTCGAAATGTCTAGGTCATAAATCCCTTCTCTCTTTAATTTGATCGCCCATACAAATCACCCTTTAGGGTCCTATAGAAATGTGAAGAAAAAAAATATTTGTCGGGAACTGCTTTTATTCACACAATTTAGAGCTGCGCATTGTAACATCGTTTTTCCTTGACACTGAGTATTTATATGCCTGTTGTACGGGAATCGTCTCAAATGACGTCACATCCTGCTTGTATAAAAATAGATAACAACTTGAGGGATAGGTTCTTTCCATTTGATCTCTGAATTCAACGCATTTTTATTATTAAATGTTTGTGCAAATACAATAAATGCAAAGAAAAAATTGTCAGGATAGATTTTATACACAAACTAATACATGTCCTTCTATTTACAATAAAATTTTGCATGTTAAAGTGTTTGTCCCCTTTAAACTTGTTATTGATTATTTTGCTAGTGAGATTGTAAAATGTACCGTACGCATTTTAGCAGTTCAGTGTTTATGCCAGAAAAGAAAGCTGAGATCTATTTGCTGATTTAGAGGTATTTCTGGATTGTTCTCGCTGACCGATCGCCAACTAGATCGCTGATTGGATCGTCGTCTGAACTAGCCTTGTAGCACCTCTACTATTGTCAAGGAAAGACTCAGTCACTTCTGAGATTCCCTGATCTTGCCTCATAAGGCTGCATGTGATTTTGTTGACACCTCTTAGTTCCATCCCAGTATATGTAGCTTGTTAAGATTTTTAAAAGACAAACCATGAGTGCGAAATGTTTTCTAATTTATATCCTTTTTACTCTCTTTCCTCTCTTTTTGTTTTGTTATATTAAGAATAATAAATATAATATAAAATTTTGTTAGGATTAATCTTTGTTCTGTTCTGCCAAAATGATTAAAGTTTGTTTATCCCACATTCTTTGAGAGGAAATGTGCTTCCTTCCGTTTCCCTGAAGCTGGCACTGAGACTGGTTTCCGTGTTCCGCTCTTAGCTAAGACCTTAGGGCAATACTCCCCACTCTTTTGACACTAATTCATTCTTCACACCACAACGCACCATATCAAAATCACTATTAGTGATGATGATGATTTTTTTATACGTGTGCGGACATTCGACCATGTACGTCCAAATCACCATTGAACTACTACTACTACTACAAATATTATAGTCGCATTTGCACTGGGTATTCGCGAGTGGTTATAGTCCTAAGCTGGATCAGAGGCCCCTACTGAGTGCTCTCCGTGCCCTGGACTCTGCAATGACCCGTTTGAAAGAACACACGGATTTCGCTGGATGTCGCCCCTTCGGGACGACACTGCTTCGTCAAGGAGGCACTTAGCCTTAGTGCGGGATCTTTAGTCCTTGTGCTGGGCCTCATGCTTTCGTTAGACCTTTGACCTTTCTGTATTTTCACTACAGCGCACAAGAGCAACATGGCTGGCAGAGTAAAGGGCAGATGGGGACCAGTAAGGAGGGGGCCACGGCAAACTCTTCGTAGATCAGATTCTTCTTGATGCTAGGCCTCAGTTCTTCGCTGTTCGAATTCTCGCTGGTCCCATCTGGTTCCTTGATGACAGTAACGCTATGGACGTCGTACAAACGCCAGGGCCGCTTAGGGTCAAATTTGTTCCAGTTGTGCTCCTACGATAGTTGGGAATTTTAAAAAGTAGTTTTGTCTTAATCTGAGTTGAAATTTTGTGTACATAGTGTACTTCTGATATTCGAAAAGAATGCCAATCGTTGTGGTAGTGGGCAAACCACTTTTAAGAGTGGGTGTGTTTTGTGAATAGTTATTAAATTTTGACGGCGGATCTAAAGGGTCATGGTGAGGTAAATACCACCCAAAAGATCTTGCGTGCCAAAAAGATCTGTAGTTGTCGCATAGGTATATGAGCACTCTGTTCCAAAAAGGTGATCTGTGCTTGTTAAGTAGGGGCCATTTACCTCGAAAAGGATTGCATTGTCCGGAGGGGCCTTGTGGGACAGTAGGCAGAGCCTCCTGACTGCCCCTTTTCTTGACCTGGGGGGGAGGTTGCAGTGGGCACTGCGGCCTGGTCTGTCCCTTGATTTGTTTTGCTTGCATGACGATTGTTTGAACGTTATTGCACGGCAAGATAGAAAGTTATGTAGTCTTTTCGTAATGGCAAACGTTGGCAATGTGATTTTTTTCAGTCGTGGTGTGTGCGGGGAGGGGGTTTCTGGGGCAGTAGGTAGAGCAACCTGGACTGTTCCTTGTTTTGATGGAAATCTTGAAAGTTATTGTTGACGTCTTTTCTGTGTCCTTTTTCTGTTTTACGTAAGTACTTGGTTGTGGTTCATGTAGTTGTTGTCGTTAAATCTGTTTTCTGTCTTGTATCGGTATTTTCGTTAAATATTCTATTGTTTTGTGGCTTTTTTTTTGCTAATTCTTCTTTTAGTTTGTTGCATCCGTATTCATCGTATCTTCATCGGTGTATCTCTTTTCGCGAAGTCTTCTTTTAATTTTTGTATCCGCTTTCGTTCAATCCTTCTTCTGTTCAATGATTCATTGATATTTCCCCGTTTTATTCGTCAAATTCGAAATCGTCCTGTATGTGGGGGTTCCCAGTCTTTGGTCTTTTCTCATATTTGGTCTTATTGTTGTTGTTGTTGTTATTGTTGTTGATATTTTTATTATTATTATTATTATTATTATTATTATTATTATTATTATTATTATTATTATTATTATTATTATTATTATTATTATTAGAATGTGTCTTAATTTTAATTACGTTTATTACAATTAGTGTTAATATTATCAGTATTGCAATAGTTAGGTTAAGTGTGATTGGTGGTAGGTTGGCTCGCGATTGGTTGCTGCTTGACAAAAATTCAATCTTACTTGAGCTGTTAGTATCATCCAGTTTGTTATTGTCAAAAGGGATTGAAATGGTTTCAACCGTTTGGCTTTGTTTAGGCGGGAGAGTCACATTTGTAAGGTCAATTTTGATTAATGCTGGGGTTGCATGCATTTGTTGGTGGATAATTTTTCAACACAGAGTCAATTTATGCAGTTTAGCTAATGGACAATTGTTGCATTTTGATTGGCTGTTGAGGTTGAGAATTTCAATCTGTTTTGTAGTTTCATTTTCATTTTGCACAGAGTTGATGGGTTGTTGTGGGATTAAAATGAATGGGATTTGACTGGTTGCGTGGCGATTTTTATTTTATGTTATAGTTCTTAAATGTGTATTTCAGATGCGGAGTTGTTTTAATAAAATTAAATATATATGACGTACGCTTTAATTGTAGGTTTGTAAGGTGAGGTAAATTGGTGAAAGTTGAGACTTGGCAAAAACGGAATTTTATAAGATGTAATTTAAATTGTTTTAAAAGTGGTTTTAAATTAATTCCATTGAGACTGTGTATAAGAGATGGAGATTGTAATTTTAAGTTCCATTCCTCATTCGAATACTGAGTAATTTCAGGTAAATGAAGAATGCTACAAGTTTTAATTTGAGGATTGAATTAAGCAACATATTAACATGAATGTATTTATATTTTATGAGATTAGGTTAAAGATAATTTCATTATTACTTATAATTAAACAACTTTACCTTAACCGTCATGTGCATTGTGTTGTCTGGCCTTAAGAATCAAGAATCACATATGTTGTATCCTCAGTTGGTTTTCAGTTAAATAATCTTATTTAGGCTACTTTTCCTCCAACGTAGGTATATCCTGTGTTGATTATCCTGTATAGGTGTACCCAAAGTCCTTTCCGTTATATTGTTTCAGCGGTAAGGCTTGTTGTGGCGAGAGCACCGTAAAAATACGTTTGTCCTAAATCAATACGAATGAATGAATCGAATGAATGAATCAAGACAGAAAGAATCACGTAACCCAAAACTAAGGTGCTAGATGGTGCTACAAAGCTAGATAACATTTAATATCAGAACAAAATCTTTAACAAAATGAAGATTACTTCGGTGTGTTTTCTCATCACATTAGGAGCAGCGGATAATTGACTTTCGAACTAACGTTTGCATCAGATAAAGCCATATTTCAGGCAAAATGATGCATTAAAATACATGACACAATGTCAATATATATCTGACTATAAATCCTTGAATAGCGAAGGTGTGAGTGAGAAGTGAGTTAATGGTCAATTATATTTAGTGGAACCCCTGATGAGTATGCCGGAGGCGATATTCTATAATGACAGTCCTGATGAGTCTGCCTGAAGAAATACTCTATAATGGCAGTCCTGATGAGTCTCATGGAGGAAATACTCTATAATTGCAGTCCTGATGAGTCTGCCGGAGGAAATACTCTATAATGGCAGTCCTGATGAATCTGCCGGAGGAAATACTCTATAATTGCAGTCCTGATGAGTCTGCCAGAGGAAATACTCTATAATGGCAGTCCTGATGAGTCTCCCGGAGGAAATACTCTATAATGGCAGTCCTGATGAGTCTTCCGGAGGAAATAGTCTATAATGGCAGTCCTGATGAGTCTCCCGGAGGAAATACCCTATAATGGCATTCCTGATGAGTCTCATGGAGGAAATACTCTATAATGGCAGTCCTGATGAGTCTGCCGGAGGAAATACTCTGTAATGGCAGTCCTGATGGGTCTTCCGGAGGAAATACTCTATAATGGCAGTCCTGATGAGTCTCCCGGAGGCAATATTCTGGCAGTCCTGATGTGTCTCCCGCAGGAAATACTCTATATTGGCAGTCCTGATGATTCTGCCGGAGGAAATACTCTATAATTGCAGTCCTGATGAGTCTGCCGGAGGAAATACTCTATAATGGCAGTCCTGATGAGTCTCCCGGAAGAAATACTCTATAATGGCAGTCCTGATGAGTCTGCCGGAGAAAATACTCTATAATGGCAGTCCTGATGAGTCTCCCGGAGGAAATACTCTATAATGGCAGTCCTGATGAGTCTCATAGAGGAAATACTCTATAATGGCAGTCCTGATGAGTCTGCCGGAGGAAATGCTCTATAATGGCAGTCCTGGTGGGTCTGCCGGAGGAAATACTCTATAATGGCAGTCCTGATGAGTCTCCCGGAGGCAATATTCTGCCAGTCCAAATGTGTAACTCGCAGGAAATACTCTATAATGGCAGTCATGATGAGTCTGCCGGAGAAAATACTCTATAATGGCAGTCATGATGAGTCTCCTGGAGGCAATATTCTATAATGACAGTCCTGATGAGTCTGCCGGAGAAAATACTCTATAATGGCAGTCCAGATGAGTCTGCCGGAGGAAATACTCTATAATGGCAGTCCTGATGAGTCTGCCGTAGGAAATACTCTATAATGGCAGTCCTGATGAGTCTCTCGGAGGAAATACACTATAATGACAGTCCTGATGATTCTGCCGGAGGAAATACTCTATAATGGCAGTCATGATGAGTCTCCCGGAGGCAATATTTTGGCAGTCCAGATGTGTACCTCGCAAGAAAAACTCTATAATGGCAGTCCTGATGAGTCTGCCGGAGGAAATACTCTATAATGGCAGTCCTGATGAGTCTGCCGGAGGAAATACTCTATAATGGCAGTCCTGATGAGTCTGCCGGAGGCAATATTCTATAATGACAGTCCTGATGAGTCTGCCGGAGGAAATACTCTATAATGGCAGTCATGATGAGTCTCCTGGAGGCAATATTCTATAATGACAGTCCTGATGAGTCTGCCGGAGGAAATACTCTATAATGGCAGTCATGATGAGTCTCCTGGAGGCAATATTCTATAATGACAGTTATGATGAGTCTGCCGGAGGAAACACTCTATACTGGCAGTCCTGATGAGTCTGCCGGAGGAATTACTCTATAACTGCAGTCCAGATGAGTCTCCCGGAGGAAATACTCTATAATGGCAGTCCTGATGAGTCTCATGGAGGAAATACTCTATAATGGCAGTCCTGATGAGTCTGCCGGAGGAAATGCTCTATAATGGCAGTCCTGGTGTGTCTGCCGGAGGAAATACTATATAATGGCAGTCCTGATGAGTCTCCCGGAGGCAATATTCTGGCAGTCCAGATGCGTAACTCGCAGGAAATACTCTATAATGGCAGTCCTGATGAGTCTGCCGGAGGAAATACTCTATAATGGCAGTCATGATGAGTCTCCTGGAGGCAAAATTCTATAATGACAGTCCTGATGAGTCTGCCGGAGGAAATACACTATAATGACAGTCCTGAGGAGTCTGCCGGAGGAAATACTCTATAATGGCAGTCATGATGAGTCTCCCGAAGGCAATATTTTGGCAGTCCAGATGTGTAACTCGCAAGAAAAATTTTATAATGGCAGTCCTGATGAGTCTGCCGGAGGAAATACTCTATAATGGCAGTCCTGATGAGTCTGCCGGAGGAAATACTCTATAATGGCACTCCTGATGAGTCTGCCGGAGGCAATATTCTATAATGACAGTCCTGATGAGTCTGCCGGAGGAAATACTCTATAATGGCAGTCCTGATGAGTCTGCCGGAGGAAATACTCTATAATGGCAGTCCTGATGAGTCTGCCGGAGGATATACACTATAATGACAGTCCTGATGAGTCTGCCGGAGGAAATACTCTATAATGGCAGTCATGATGAGTCTCCCGGAGGCAATATTTTGGCAGTCCAGATGTGTAACTCGCAAGAAAAGTTTTATAATGGCAGTCCTGATGAGTCTGCCGGAGGAAATACTCTATAATGGCAGTCCTGATGAGTCTGCCGGAGGAAATACTATATAATGGCAGTCCTGATGAGTCTGCCGGAGGCAATATTCTATAATGACAGTCCTGATGAGTCTGCCGGAGGAAATACTCTATAATGGCAGTCATGATGAGTCTCCTGGAGGCAATATTCTATAATGACAGTCCTGATGAGTCTGCCGGAGGAAATACTCTATAATGGCAGTCCTGATGAGTCTGCCGGAGGAAATACTCTATAATGGCAGTCCTGATGAGTCTGACGGAGGAAATACTCTATAATGACAGTCCTGATGATTCTGCCGGAGGAAATACTCTATAATGGCAGTCTTGATGAGTCTCCCGGAAGAAATATTCTGGCAGTCCAGATGTGTAACTCGCAAGAAAAACTCCATAATGGCAGTCCTGATGAGTCTGCCGGAGGAAATAGTCTACAATGACAGTTCTGATAAGTCTTCCGGAGGAAATACTCTATAATGGCAGTCCTGATGAGTCTCCCGGAGGCAATATTCTATAATGACAGTCCTGATGAGTCTGCCGGAGGAATTACTCTATAATAGCAGTCCTGATGAGTCTCCCGGAGGAAATACTCTATAATGGCAGTCCTGATGAGTCTCATAGAGGAAATACTCTATAATGGCAGTCCTGATGAGTCTGCCGGAGGAAATGCTCTATAATGGCAGTCCTGGTGGATCTGCCGGAGGAAATACTCTATAATGGCAGTCCTGATGAGTCTCCCGGAGGCAATATTCTGCCAGTCCAGATGTGCAACTCGCAGGAAATACTCTATAATGGCAGTCCTGATGAGTCTGCCGGAGAAAATGCTCTATAATTGCAGTCCTGATGAGTCTCCCGGAGGAAATACTCTATAATGGCAGTCCTGATGAGTCTGCCGGAGGAAATGCTCTATAATGGCAGTCCTGGTGGGTCTGCCGGAGGAAATACTCTATAATGGCAGTCCTGATGAGTCTCCCGGAGGCAAAATTCTGGCAGTCTAGATGCGTAACTCGCAGGAAATACTCTATAATGGCAGTCCTGATGAGTCTGCCGGAGGAAATACTCTATAATGGCAGTCATGATGAGTCTCCTGGAGGCAATATTCTATAATGACAGTCCTGATGAGTTTGCCGGAGGAAATACTCTATAATGGCAGTCCTGATGAGTCTGCCGGAGGAAATACTCTATAATGACAGTCCTGATGAGTCTGCGGGAGGAAATACTCTATAATGGCAGTCCTGATGAGTCTGCCGGAGGAAATACTCTATAATGACAGTCCTGATGAGTCTGCCGGAGGAAATACTCTATAATGGCAGTCTTGATGAGTCTCCCTGAGGCAATATTCTGGCAGTCCAGATGTGTAACTCGCAAGAAAAACTCTATAATGGCAGTCCTGATGAGTCTGCCGGAGGAAATACTCTATAATGGCAGTCCTGATGAGTCTGCCGGAGGCAATATTCTATAATGACAGTCCTGATGAGTCTGCCGGAGGAAATACTCTATAATGGCAGTCATGATGAGTCTCCTGGAGGCAATATTCTATAATGACAGTCCTGATGAGTCTGCCGGAGGAAATACTCTATAATGGCAGTCCTGATGAGTCTGCCGGAGGAAATACTCTATAATGGCAGTCTTGATGGGTCTCCCGGAGGCAATATTCTGGCAGTCCAGATGTGTAACTCGCAAGAAAAACTCTATAATGGCAGTCCTGATGAGTCTGCCGGAGGAAATACTCTATAATTGCAGTCCTGATGAGTCTGCCGGAGGCAATATTCTATAACGACAGTCCTGATGAGTCTGCCGGAGGAAATACTCTATAATGGCAGTCATGATGAGTCTCCTGGAGGCAATATTCTATAATGACAGTTCTGATGAGTCTGCCGGAGGAAATACTCTATAATGGCAGTCCTGATGAGTCTGCCGGAGGAAATACTCTATAATGGCAGTCCTGATGAGTCTGCCGGAGGAAACACTCTATAATGGCAGTCCTGATGAGTCTGCCGGAGGAAATACTCTATAATGACAGTCCTGATGAGTCTGCCGGAGGAAATACTCTATAATGGCAGTCCTGATGAGTCTGCCGGAGGAAATACTCTATAATGGCAGTCCTGATGAGTCTCATGGAGGAAACACTCTATAATGGCAGTCCTGATGAGTCTGCCGGAGGAAATAGTCTATAATGACAGTCCTGATAAGTCTGCCGGAGGAAATACTCTATAATGGCAGTCCTGATGAGTCTCCCGGAGGCAATATTCTATAATGACAGTCCTGATGAGTCTGCCGGAGGAAATACTCTATAATGGCATTCCTGATGAGTCTCATGGAGGAAATACTCTATAATGGCAGTCCTGATAAGTCTGCCGGAGGAAATACTCTATAATGGCAGTCCTGATGAGTCTCCCGGAGGCAATATTCTATAATGACAGTCCTGATGAGTCTGCCGGAGGAAATACTCTATAATGGCATTCCTGATGAGTCTCATGGAGGAAATACTCTATAATGGCAGTCCTGATGAGTCTGCCGGAGGAAATACTCTATAATGGCAGCCACCGTTTCAATAAGGTAAAGATGAAATACCATGAAAATTGCCAAAAAGAAAAGGTTCTGACGGTACTCTTCATCTTGCGCCTGTGTGTATATAATTGTCCATTCTATTTGCCTCGTGCCATCAAAGTGTGTGCTTTTGTTTATTATGCAAAGAGACTTGTATGAAGTAACTCAGCATTACCTGAATCTATTTTAAAGTTTCGCGTGAACCTGAATTAGCATTGTCTAGCACGAAGCATGATGTAACTATGGTACGTTAGAAATTTACGTGGAGAGAGAGAGAGAGAGAGAGAGAGAGAGAGAGAGAGAGAGAGAGAGAGAGAGAGAGAGAGAGAGAGAGAGAGAGAGAGAGAGAGAGAGAGAGAGAGAGATTTAAGAAGAAAATGTTCACTGAATAAACTACAAAACAATCATATGTATTTAATTTAAAGGAAACTTAATATAAATATCTGGGTATAATATTAATGAATTCCCGGTAACACATGAATACCTGTCACAAAAATAGAATCTTATTAACTAAATAGCTGACTTTTAATGCAAATGAGATATTATCACTAGCGGTAATAATTATTTTTTTTTGTATGCTAGTGTTATGAATACTCAATTTAAATTGCGTACAAAATTTGTTCAGTTTGAAAAGTCTTTGAGTTCTGCAGAAAGTTGAATGCAAAATCTAAGTGTTTCGGGAGAAATAAAAATGCTCTTTAACATTTTTGTCATGGATATATTCTTTTGAAAAAACAACTTCACTAGCATTACTTCATATTTCTTTCACTGAATTGCATGGACACGACTGCAGTACCAGTTGGCCTAGTAGTATATATAACTCGCCATTATTGGCCGCCACGTATTGCTTATCTTACGCTGAGAAATGGCGCTTAAGTCCCTCCTCTCCCCGTCTCCATAAAAAAACAAACTCAAAACACCAAAAAAAAAAACCAAATCCCCAACCCAACCCCCTCCCCAAACAAAGCAGAATTATGCCTGTATATAAGATAATATACATTTGTAGCATTGATAGTTGTTGTTGTTTTTGGTAAAGCGCTATTTTTCATTTTTTTTCTGCGCAAGATACGCTTTAAATGGAAGCCAATATAACTGGTGAAAAAGAAACCGTAAGAACCACTCAAGAGAAGCATTAGGCAAGCTTTCTCACATACCCACACTGGCTGAGTCCGAGATTAGAACTCACGAAGACAAAGTAGAGATGGCATAAATAGGCCGTCAGAGGCCCCCACCTTGATTGTACAATCATGAGGTGAATTCGTTGCCTATGTACGGACTATATGGTATCAAAGTATCATGCATACTTACAAAAGACATTCCCCATTTAGTTACGGGCTTTGTTTTACTAGTT